>CAUYRT010026383.1:0-68581 GCA_963574885.1 Lepilemur ruficaudatus | reverse complement strand
ACAGTATTGCTATCTATCTTTTCCTGCTAGTCCATAGGCAATAATGAATTAAGATAGAAAGCCTTTAGGGTAGTGATGTATAAGACCAACATTCTCTTTAAAATTTATTGTATATTGCATGTGTTGTAATCACATGTATGGAAATTTATTTTTCCAACAAAAGCTACTATCCAAATTCATATAATTTTAAGCTGTGCTTAAATAAGTAGCTCATTAATTAACAAATCAAAGTTTTATGGAGCCTCTACCAAGTGACACTGAGAATGAGGAGGTAAAGAAAACAGATTGCTTCAAATCTATGAATTCACAGACTCCTTGGGGATAAAGAAGCTTAAATAAGTAATTTGTCTGTGATAAGCACTACACCAAATTACATATGAAGTTTTAGGCACCCATGAGCAAAAGACTGACCATGGGCTCATCTGGAAAGGCAGTAATTCACCTGAACTACATGAAATCAGATTTAGCTTTTGGATTTACAAAAAGACATTTTCTTCCATATGATCCTAAAAGAGTAGTCAACATGTCTACAAAAAAATACATACCTGACAGTGGGTAACCTTATCTGTTCCCAGTTCTAAGCAGAATGCTTTCAATTTTTCCCCATTCAGTGTGATGCTGGCTGTGGGTTTGTCATATATGGCTTTTATAATTTTTAGGTATGTTCCATCTATGGCTATTTTGTTAAGAGTTTAAGCTATTTTAAAAAGGGTGCTGAATTTTGTCAAATGCTTTTTCTGCATCTATTGAGAGGATCATGTGGTCTTTGTTTTTGTTCCTATTTATGTGGTAAATCATCCTTGCATCTCTGGGATGAAGCCCACTTGGTCGTGTTGGATTATTTTTTTGATGAAATAGACTAAGAGCCCATAAACATATGAGAAAATGATCAACATCTCTAATCATCAGGGAAATGCAAATCAAAACCACAATAAGATCTCAACTAATACCAGTGAGAATGGCTTTTTTCAAAAAGTCCCAAAACAATAGATGCTAGCATGGATGCGGACAGAAAGGAACACTTACACACTATTGGTAGGACTGCAAACTAGTACAACCTCTGTGGAAAGGAGTATGGAGATACCTCACAGAACTAAAAGCAGATTTACCATTTGATTCAGCAATCCCATTATTGGGTATTTACCCAGAGGAAGAAAAATTGTTTTATCAAGAAGACACTTGAACTTAAATGTTTATTGCAGCACAATTTACAGTTGCAAAGATGTAGAATCAAACCAAGCGCCCATCAATACATGAGTGGATTAATAAAATGTGGTGTATGTATGCCATGGTGTACTAAACAGCCATTTTAAAAAAATGGTGAAATAATACCTTTTGTAACAACCTGGATGGAACTGGAGATCATTCTTCTAAGTGAAGTATCACAAGAATGGAGACTCAAACACCACATGTACTCACTATTAAATTGGAACTCATTGATCAACACTCATGTGCACATATGGTGTAAAACTCAATGGAAATCAAGCAGGTGGGAGGGGGTAGCAGGGGATGAGTACACACCTAAAGGGTACAATGTGCACTATCTGGGTGATGGGCACACTTACAACTTTGACTCAAACTGTACAAAAGCAATTCATGTAAACAAAATGTTTGTACTCCCATAATATTCTGAAATTTTTTAAAAAAGAAAAAAATAAAGGGAAGTGGTGGTAACATTGGACCTTTGTAAAAAAAAAAAAAAAAAAAACAAACAAACAAAAAACAGTGCCTCCCCAGAAAGACAAAAATCACATGTTCTCGTTCATATATGGGAGCTAAAAAGTGGATGTTGTGAAGATGGAGAATACATTGGTGGTCACCAGAGGCCAGAAAGGGGAGGGGGAGGGGGAATGAAGAGAAGTTGATTAATAGGTACAAATATACAATTTGCTAGAAGAAATAAGACCTAGTGTTTGATAAATCAGTAGGATGACTATAGTTTACAATAATCTACTATACATTTCAAAATATCTAGACGAGAATAATTCAAATGTTTCTAGCATAAAGACAAATGTTTAAGATGATGTATATCCAAAGTACACCGATTTGATCTTTACAAGTTATATGAATGTATTAAATTATTGTATGTACCCCCAAACTATGTACATCTATAATGCATCAATTTAAAAAGTTGTTTAAAATTAACAACAATAACAAAAACACTTCACACAGGAGATGAAGTGAGTTGAATCTTATAGGATAAGGTTTCCCAGGTTGACTTATGAAGGCAGGACCTACTTTCTAAAAGGAGGCATGGAGACGTGATAAGTTATGTTATATTTAGGAAATAATAAACAGTTCAGTATAGTTTGGGATCATGTTGTTTGTGAGGAAACAGCAGAAATGAAGAGTGGATTTGTTGATTGGATGGTGAATGAAGAGGCAGAGATCAGATTGTGGGTACTTTAGTACAAGAAAAGGAGTTTGGTTGCAAAGACAGACCAGTGGGCAGCATTGGAGGATATGAAGCAGAAGGGTAGCATGATGCAATTAAAATATCATGAAGACTGCCATGGCAACACTTGCCTGGATTGAGAACTCCGCTTTTTCAAAGGTCAGGTAATACATAGTGAGTACCTGATCTAACATAGTGGCAAGGAGTTTGGAGAGGACCACGACTCAGGTGGTCAGCTGGTACCGATAACCAAAACTAGGATTTTATGAAGTAGAACAGGTTTTAAAGAAAAGATGACTTAGCCAGTTTTAGTAGTTTTGAGTTTGAGAATGTTCTGAGACATCCATGTTAGGGGTCTAATGGGCACTTAGAAAGCCAATGCTAAGATCATAGCAATAGCCCAGATTGAGATGCAAATCTGAGAATGACTGATGTGCAGTGAGATTAGATGGAGTTCAGCAGAGAAACTGTATCAGGTAAAGTCAAAATAGGGCTGAGGACAGAACCCAGATGGCCATAAGACTTACGAGAAAGGCACAGCAGGTAGCATAGTCAAGAAAGAGACTGAGAAGGGCATTCTGAGAGACAAGAATCATGTCACATGGGAAGTTTCAAGAAGTAGAGTGAGACTGACAGTTTTAAAAGGAGTAAGGCATAAATTAATACAAAAAGATAAACATGGCTGTCCGTGATTTGACAATTAGGAAGTTGTTGACTGTAAAAAAAAAAAAGAAGACCATTTTAGTGGAGTGACTGGGTCAGAGGTCAAATTACAAAAGGTTAGCAAGTGGATAGAAAGTGATGAAATGGAACCAGACTTAACTAGGAATCAAGGAGCAAAGAGGATGACTAGTTACAGGCTACAGAGTCTAAGAAGGGTTGTCTTCGTATTTGTCTATTTACTTTTAGGAAGAATGGAATTTGAATATATTTTATCTGATTACACTCACTTCACAGGCAGACTCTAGCTGTGAGTGTATAAATCACATGTAAAGGAGGACTCTCACAAACCCTGAAGGCTGTGTATGTAGATTTCTGTCTTGCTCGCTCCAGTTGAAACAGCCTCCTACATGTGTAATAAATCCACCTGTGTGATTTACTGTCTCAATCCAGTAAAAAGTCACATCCTGGGTGATGCTTTATGACACTGTCAATGCACTTTCAGGGGAAGTAATCATGAAATACCATTGTCACCCAGAAATTCTAAGGATAGTTTTGTCAGGGAGTGCGAAACCTCTCTGGGAATTTAAATGGGCACAGCTGGGACTGTCTGCATGACCCATACCACAGGGAATATTCTTGTTAATAATCTACTAATCAATGTGTCCTTTCTTCATGCTGCTAGTTGGGGCTAGCATATGACCTTTGTGCTTTCTTGTTAATTTTGCTATTTGAAGTTTCACTGCTTTCTCAAGAACGATTTTAAATAAAGCAGGTTTTTTAAGAAAATTAATTTTATTTTACCAACAGTAACTTTCCTTACAAAGTGCTTTTTTATGCAGGAGGTTAATCTACAGCCGTCATTGTAAGCCAAAGACATTTGACACACTCTATTTCCAATGCTGTAGAATGGGGAGTATGCATCTATTATAATTCTTTACTAATTCTTTGCAAGACCAGTTCCACAGCAGAAAACTCATTTTCCACAGGAATTTCTAATCATATGTACCTATTGTCCATATACTTTAACTTTCTTACATGTTATACTGCTAACCAGACATCAGCATGACATAAAGGAAATTGTTCTGAGGGGTCAGCATTGCTCACTACAGTGCCAAAGTTTTTTTCTCCTTTTTTTTCTGACCTTCACCCCAACTTACATTTTCGCAGCATAAATCACCCATCCTTGTGTAATGGGAAGAATTGAGGTCAGAAAACTAGTAAGTGGCAGATTTCTTCCTCCATAATTGTTTCAGCCATCATGTACGCTACATAGTACTGTATAATTAATAACAGAGTGGCTACGAAATCCCACAGCTATGAGCAAATATTAGCCCCACCATTTACTAACTGTGTGATATGTGGCAAGTTACCTGACATTTCTGTTCTTTGAGCTCCTCATCAATAAAATGGGAGTTGTGGTGCTGACGAGGTGCTGAGTTCTAAATAAGAGAAATGCAGGTAAACTGCCTGTAATATGCCTAGCAAACATAAGTATGCTTAGCTACTGTCACTTTTTAGAGCATAAAAAACATAGATTATTATACTCAGTTTTAGAATTCACTAATATTTTACATTACTAGAAAATGAGGACTGATGATAATTAAGATTAAATAAAAAGCAAAATAAAAAACATTTTATTCGAGAATGAGCAAAGCTTTTAAAGCTGAATAAATCTGGATGTCAACTTCCATTCTGCCTCTTGGTGCCATGTAACTAACCTTGGACAAATTGTTTAATCTCTGTGAGCCCCAGTCTCCTCAGGTATAAATAGGGAGGATGAAATCTACCTTACATTATATTTCTTATGAAGATTACAGAATATATGTCAGAGACTTAGTATATAATACATACTTAACAAGTTTAAGTTTTTTGCTATGCTTCGTAAGTATAATAAATTCTTATTTTTTTTTATCATAAAGGCAAACCTGCATGTATAAGAAAATAAAAAGGAAACCAAAGTATACATTTAAAGCAAAGTACATATACTCCTTTACCATCTTCTTGAGTTGTTGGCAAAAAAGAAATCCTGAGAGTTTTAAGAAAAGAATGTTTGATTGCTTTTGCTTATGACATAAAACCAAATCTTGGAAGTTTGGTTCTCGTTTGTAGCAGATATAGAAGTTAATTGGAACATCTTTAGTAGATTTTCTGCTGGATTTAGAGAGAGCTCTTATGTATTTACCAATCAAAAGCAAAAACTACAGTAAAAAAATCACAGATGCGTAGGATTCATTCTCCAATGTCGACATACTATTTTTAAGTGATCTATGAGTGCCTTTGAAAGGCTATTTACTTAATTTTGACAGGATAGAGTCCAAACATGACAGGCAAATAAATATCATGTTTGTTTTCAAAGAACTCCACAGAAAAAGGGTTGATAATCTTCAATCATAATCAATTTATAAACTTTATTATTAAAATACTAGACTATCTCCAAAATCATTATCACCACTGAATGGGTTAGAATTTTATTTTGCTGCAAGTAACAGAAGACCCAGCTAACAGTGGCTTATTGTTCTCACACTAAAAACTAGCTGGATGAAGGTGCTGCTGTATTGAGTCAGTAGTTCAATGGTCTCAGCCTCAGCACATCTGTTCATCTTTTAGCCTATCCCTTGTCATTGCTGCCTAATGGTCAAAAGATGACTATTATAAGGACCGATATCATGTCCAAGTTCAAGACAGGAAAAAGGAGTGATTTACAATTGCAGCTGTCTTTTCTTTCATCAAGAAAATTGAATCTTCCTAAAGGCTCCAGAAGACTTCTTGGCCAGGGCTAGGCCGTATGGCCACCCTACTGCACAGAAACTGGGAGAAGCATTTGACTGTCTGACTTCTAAATTGGAGATGCCAAAAGCAAATAGATGCGTGAATGCCTGCTGAGTTCGTCAATAATGTTGGATTCACCATTATCAAGGAACTGCCAGATCTAAAGTCTGCAGACTAAGCTAAATAGATCTGTTACCTACGCTAATCTTTACTGCCCTTAGAAAATGCCATTTTCTAATTCTTCTTTATATGCACTTGTATATTGATATTAGGTCACTCAACCTTATTTCCTTAAACAAGATATGAATTGCATCAGTGCTAGATTTGATACCAGGTGTAGAATAATTTTGTTTCTTGTTTTATCATTTCTACCTAGGCTAAGACTATTGCCTTTGGTAGTAAGTCTTTATTGTGTGGAATGTGATGGTTTTGCACCACTGAATCCATAAATAAACAAATTTGCAGGCAGGAGGCAAAGCATCTGTTGTTATCATCAAATCCTTAACTTAATGGCTGTTAAATAATTTCCCAAACATTCTGGAGTCTTACATAATTTCAACATGCAACACTTATTTTTCTTCCCCTTTCATGAAAGTCATTAGCCCATTAAAACCATTGAGTGATGTTCACTGCGTCTGGGAATGCTGACCTCACATCTGCTTTGGCTGTTCTTCCACCCTTTTCTCATAGGTTGATCATTTTTGCCAAGCTGTTACACTACCTAATATTTTTAATAATATGCCTCGTGTTTTAGTAGCATTGTCTCTTAATCTGTGAGGTACCAAGGATGGACTAGTGTTTCTGTTCAGCCTCAGATGCATACACCAAGGAATACATGGTTTGTAGCTATTTTAAAATCATTAATAAAACTAAAAGTTGGCCTGCGTTTTATTGCCAGCAATTCTAGACAATGTACATGATAAAATCCTCTCCCTGCCAGTGCAAACCACCATGACCCCCCCCCACCACTTTTAGTATGCACCACTTTGTAACTTTAATTTTTCCCTTTCAAATAAGTTATTGGCTTCAGGTTTTAAAGAACAAACATTATCTGAGGTCTATGGAAGAAAATTCAGGGTTTCTTTTCCTGGTTTTATCACCTTGATTATAATCATAGCATCGCAACTTGATTGACAACAAAAAGGAAAAAGAGTAATGAACAGAATTTAAACTAAATGCAAATTGGACTTAAATATAAGACTGTAACAAAAGTAGAATGGGACTATTGTCTCCAGAATATTTCTGCTTGTAAACTTTTGAAAACAATTACTTTCCCAGAAGGAAAAAAAAGTAAAAACCCTAAACTCGTTACATTTATTACAATGTTTCTTGTTTCAAAGTGGCTATCTCAAACTTGGTGTTTCTATTTCGTTTTGGGGCTATACATAGAATACAGGGGAAAAGGGACAGCATGAGACAAACCCTTTTCATTTGAAGAACTGTATATAATGAATTCGATTCTATAATGTTACCAAATGTGAAGTCCTTGCTAGCATCCCAATCTTTGTTTTTCTGTTTTAAAAGAAAATGACAAAGTGGAGTGAGATATATTTCTCAAATTCACTGTCATCCTTTATTTGTCTAGGCATTTTTGGACAGAAACTGGAAGACACTGTCCGCTATGAGAAGAGATATGGGAATCGTCTGGCCCCGATGTTGGTGGAGCAGTGTGTGGACTTTATCCGACAAAGGGGGCTGAAGGAAGAGGGTCTCTTTCGACTGCCAGGCCAGGCTAATCTTGTTAAAGAGCTGCAGGATGCCTTTGACTGCGGAGAGAAGCCATCATTTGACAGGTAGATGTCAACATTTTGTTAACCATCTTCATTAAGAAACTGACCTTAAAGGATACCGTGAGTTGAGGTGGTGTAACCTGGATTGCTGTCATAACAGTTTAGAGCATGGATTATTTGGCCACATGAGTTTGGATTGTTTTTATTAAGTTGCAAAGTCAAAAACTTGGCACTTTATATCTTTCTCTTCCATACTTTTTTCTTCATCTGAAAACATTCTTATTGTTCTTTTCCCTTGATACTAAATTAAAACTGCATTAAACTTTTGCATTGAAAAAAGTGAACTTGTAATATAGGAGTCTTCTCTTGTTTGATGTTTTCGTAAATTCTTTTGGTTAAGGGATATTAAAAGTATTGGTAAATGCAAATTGGGATATTGGCAATGTCATTAAAAATAATTATTTTTAATAATAATAGAAGCAGCATGTTTTAAAATATATAGCTCCACCTTAATCTAGAAGAGATTTTCAAGGAAACAAGGAGAAGTACAGCATGTTGAAATTCAAAAATTAATGGAAGTTTCAGAGAAGAAAATATAAAAGGTTAATAACTTCACTAATTAAGAGTTAATCTCAGTTAATATTTTGTCAGTTATCTCCTTCTCTGTTGCTGGCAAGGTGTGTTTAGGTAGACACCCTGACAGCAAGAGTACAAATTGTTATAGTCTTTCTAAAGCAATTTGCTAATATATTCCAGGAGCCTCTAAACAGGAAATTCTAGTCCCAGAAAAAAATCAGATATGTGGAGAAAAACTTAAGTAGTATTATAATTTTTATAATAGCAAAAAATAAATACCAATCTATTACCTCCAACAGTGAGTATGGTTAATTAAACAATGGTACATTTATATAACAAAATATTATAGTTTTTTAAAATTTTGGAAAAATTCGAATTATGTAATGATAAATGGACAAATAAGACAGGATCAATTAATTGATTAAAACTCTGCCTTTTTACAAAAAGTATTACAGTTTATAAGGACTCATAGATTTTCTCTGGGAGGGAAAAGCATAAATGTGGAGGTAAAGAAATGAATTCAAAACTGGGGTCAGAGAACAAATTTCAAGACTGCAGATATACTTTTTGCAAAAGAGCCATAAGTACATCTTATGGATAAGTGTATTTTATCTCATAGTTTGAAAAAGAAAACCTGGTAAGTAGGTAGTTAGTTCAGGCCTATCTACAACATATGAACAATTATTTATCCAGGAGAAATGAAAATTTTAGGTACCAAAATTAGAAAGAAATTTATCAGTAGGATCCTCCCAACAGAATTGTGTGTAATGGCATAAACATTCATAAATGAAATGAACAGAACCAGAATTTTTTTAAAGATGTTTAGTTTGGATTTGCTTTTCTTTGTCTTGGTGAACTCAGTGGACAAAGCAGAGTGTTGAATAAGCAAGACAATTTGGTGGCAGTATTCATCTTGGTAGTGCTGCTGAATGTTTCCCATCTCATGTATGTGCTCCCTGGCGTCTGATGAATGTAACACTATTTTTTTAATTCTAAGCGTGAATTTTAGGTCATCTCATTGTGCTCATTGTAGATAAGTTCACAATATCTGTGATAACTTCCTGTGCAAGTGCATTGAAAATTCATTCTATTCAGTTAATCAGGGGATTATATTGTGTTCTGTGCATAGCATATGCAAAATTCCCATTTCCAATTTTGAGGCTTAAATGTTACAAGGTTTTGTCTATGTGGTATTAGACTTGTAATTATGGTGGCATTTAGCTTTATCAGTGTGTGCAAGTATGTTTATTAGGAAATGGCGACTGGGGTTAGAGAATGAGCAGGGAGGGATTCTTGTGAGACTCCCTTATCCCTGTTCAGATTAGTAAGAGCCTATATTGTAAGTAGATTATAAATAGGGCAGGTAACTTTCAGAAAGCATGAAGAACATTCTTAAGATCACACACCTTGCAGGGACTCATCGCTTAGAATACACAGAAAGTGTTAAGAAGCAGAAAAAAATGAGGCATGGTATGGAAAAGTGTTGATGGTGATCAGTTAGAGGTACAAGCACCAGAGAGGAAAAAGGGTTTATGCTGTTCATTTCTGTTTCACCTGGCAGGTAGCATGAGGCTGCACGCGTCACAGGTGTTCAGCAACTATTTGGGGAGTGAATGGTTGACCCAGAATGATCAAAGGCAGGTCTACAAGAATATAAAATAAAGACAGTCATAGACATGCTACAGAGCTGCTCCTTCTAGTCTGATAGCTCTTTTTCTCAAGAAAAGAGAGAGTGCCTTTCTTCTAACCACTGGATTAAGTATGCATGATTATTTATCTTACATTTTGAAAAGATTCTACCACTAGGTAAGTGAAAGAAACTTGAGTCTGTATAATGACATTACATTAGCACATATTTTTGAATTCTACCTGTTAAAAGAAAATTACAACGAATCTTGTTTTGTAGATTTTTATTTGTGATTCTAGAATTGGGCAGCAGTCGGGACCAAAGATGGTTCGGAATGCTCTATCTCACCACATATGCAGGTTATATTTACAGTCAGAGAAAAGGAAGTGACATACGGAAAACAGAAGTGAAGTAGAGCCAGCTCAATTGGTTACACCTGGGGTCTTATTAGGATGTAATTTGAACAGCTGAAGGCCTGTGGTTGGCTGAGGCTCAGCTATTTGTTCTTAAGTTAGGTTTTCAGTTTATTTAGGTACTGAGTTGGGCTGCAGTTAAGAACTCTTACACAGGCCTCCTTGGGCCAATTTTAGTTTCCTTTAACATACCAAAAGAGAGCATCACTCCAAATCACCTCATAGCTCAGTGATTAACCAAAAAGAATTTTTGTCATTGCAGTTTCCTGTTCAAATACCCCAAATGGGGTTAATAACAGAACCTACCCACAGGCCTGCAGTGAGAGCTCATGTGTGTAGAAGTGTTGTTGTTGCTATTAACCAAGTGAGGGATTTTGATTCTCCATGTACATAGACTTTTCCACAATGCAGTCAATTCACTTTACTTTGTTAAAGGCTGAGATATATTTCTCTGAGGCAAAGATGACATGTTCTTCTAGGTAGTTTGGGCAATTAACACATAATATTGGTATCTAATTAATTAGATGCACATATTGAAATAAACATTAATTAAACAAAGTAGTGGATTTTCAATACGAGATACAAGGCTGGTGAGTTAGATGCATAAGATTGCAATTTTGTAGAGTAAATACACAAAGAGATTTTTCAAAGGGACAACAGACTTCCCCATTGTAGTCAGTAGCCTGCTGGCAATTAGGACAGATTGATGATGAGACTCTTGAGGTGGATCAGAACTGGAAAAACATGTTGGAGTCTGTCCAGAAGTGATTGTTTTCTTCCATTTAAGAGGAAAGGACAAAGCCAGAAATGAAAATGCTAGTAAATGCAGGAGCCTCTATTTCTACAAGGTGACCTAAGTTTAATAAAGCCCCAGAAAAGAGACATAAATTTTTAAGTTTTAGCCTTTAAGCACAAATTTAATAACCTTTGTTAATTGAAAAAAAAAGACAATATATTTGATCGTTTTTTCTTCATTGTTTCTGTATAATTGTGTGCATATATACTATAATGCTAGAAAGCTAATGTACCACTTCAGGGAAGGAATAAAATAATCATCTCACTCCACCTTTCTTACCTTGATTCATAGCTCAGATGTTTCTATTCTTGGAACATTACTGCAGCTTTGGTGCTAAGAAAATTGCTAGCAGTGGAAGAATGGTTCTGCAGCCGTTCATCCTTCTCAATTTTTGCACCATCCCATTGTCCAACTTTGCAATCCCGCCATCTAGTGTTCAAATGTTCTCAGTACTACAGCTCATCAAACGCTTCACTTCATTAGAAGCAAAATAATACGGGAAGTTAACAAGTGAGTCACCTTAAAAACACTCTCTCAGAGAGAGTCCGTGTAATGAATAGACAGGCCAGTGAAACTGTAAAACGTATTTCTTGTTAAATGTTTCATTGTCTCATTTATTTATTGCACTTATTCATAAATATTTGACATGTTCTATCTATATAGTCCTGTAAATTATACAAGACATACTGTGTATATTGAAATATATATATATCTATTTTACATTTTTATTTTTATGTTCTTCTCTCTCTGTACTTACCTATAACTAACAAAATTGTCATTGACTCTGAAAACAAACAAACCCAACCCGGTTGCGATGGTGGATTGGATTAGAGTGCAGTCAGCAGGTGGGCATAGTTGATTGGAGTATTTGATTGCACTGCAAATCCCACCCCAGGCTATGGTTTTGTTACTACTAGTACGGTCGTACTTTCAAGGGTCAGATGCTTTACTATATAGCAAGAAGAACACAGAAAGCTTTGAAACACATGAAATAGAGTGCTTTTCCAGAAAACAAGCAAACAACAACAACAAAAAGCTAATGTCTTCATTGTCTTACCATTGGGATTATTTTAGGTCTATCTTTAAAAAAAATAGGAAATTATTTTTAGGAATTAAAGAGATTGGTTGCAGTTTTTAAGATATCCTAGAGATATGATTTTTATTTTCTTTGTAAGCCTTTAAAATGACCTCTTCTATATTGTCCATCAGTTCAAAATTTTAAAAAGAAAACTGTATTTATAGAATTACCAAAAGAATGAATTTAATTAGTTAAAATAAGCTTTGTCAGATCATCTCCATCATTTAAACATCTGCAAAATAATTGACAATATGCCTGTTCTGGACTCCAATGCCAAGATGGAAAACCTCAGCCCTTGCCCAGCGGTGATGTTGCCTACTGCTCAAACCTCATTGACTCCCACTATGTGCTTTGACCTTCCCAGCTTTTTGTCAGGTCTTCAAGGACACAAGGCTTCCCCCGACTTTAGGCTCTGTTGTCCTCTCTTTCTTTAATCAGAAATGCCTTCTGCCCTTACATACCCTCCAGATATTGGCGAAAGCATCATTTCCTCAGGGAAGCCCTCCAAACCCTAGATTAGTCCTCTTTTGGAATTAGATAGCACTCAATAATTTTCCTTACTACCACTCACCAGACTTTGTAATTACATGCTTGTATTATTATCAGCTTCATGTCTGCTGCCCCCACTAGATTACAAGTTTTGAGCAGGCTAGAATAATATGTTTTGTTTTGTTTTTTACAACCCCTGAGGTTCTAGCCACGGTATTTTCTCTAATACCCAATGCAGAGTATGTGTGCAGTAAATACTTGATGAAATCAACCCATGAGCCCAAAATTGAGGGCTGAGAAGCCCATTGTTCCCGCCCATATAATTTTGTAAAGTTGACTTTGCTTCCATGCCACTACTGGAATAAGACAATGTTCACTGATGCAGGAAGTCCCCAGGCCTGCATCCCAGCTTTCCAAGACATCCACCTCTGGGGAATTGTCACCGGAAGCAGCACAGGAGTGAGCTCTATGTTCTCGCTACTGAAAGAGTTCCCTGACTCACTCACCACCACTCTTCCTGATTCATGGGCATTCACAGCCCTTTCATGCTTCTGCTGCTTCTCCCCTGAAACACAAAAACAAAACAAGCTTCCCCTGAAGAACACTCTTCTTGCCTTTATTGTCATAAATCTTCCTGGGCAAACAGGGAATAAGGGAATACAGAGGGCAAAATGCAAATAAATATTTCAATAAGTTATCCTGCCACTCTGATATTCAGCAGAGGATAAAAATAAATTTTGCACATTATATAAAGGACATGTTTTCATTGTGTATTTTCACAGCACTTCCCTTCTCTTTCTAGAAGACTCTAAGGATTGTCAACTTTCTTAGAATTTTAGACAAGAAATTATACTGAGAATCAATCATCTTCACAATGAGCTTTGCTTTAAAAGTGACAGAATGTCACACTAAGCTTCAAGTATCTGTAATCAGTCACCTCCGTCTTCTCAAAAATGAGTCCAACATTATGAGAGATAAAGTGAGGATTCAGAAGCAATTAATTTTGACTTTGAATATACACATACACACATATGTAGATTTGGCATTATTTTGGAAGTTGCATTACTGTATATATTAAGGTCTGGTATATTCTCATTGTTCTTCAAAATTAACACTTTACTTGCCATCAAATACACACAAAAGAAAAATGCTTGAATTTTAAAATCACACTGAGGATTCCAAGTACTCTTCTAAGCCCTTCTCCTCCCCACCTATGGTGGTTTATCTACCAGGTACTACATAAGTGAGTGCTCCCTGGAAACTGGGTTGACTCATTCAAGTGCCAAAGTGGATAGAATTTCTGACTCTTAAACCTGTATTTGATGAAAAAATAAATAAAATGGTATAAAGTTCACACCAAAGAATATCTCCACACTTCTATCTCCGCAGCAACACAGATGTACACACAGTGGCATCGCTTCTTAAATTGTATCTCCGGGAACTTCCAGAACCCGTTATTCCTTACGCGAAGTATGAAGACTTTTTGTCATGTGCCAAGCTGCTGAGCAAAGAGGAGGAAGCAGTAAGTTGCTGCATTTATTTCTCTATAAACTTTTGTTTGAGGTTTTTGCCCATGTTCTTAGTCTTTAATTTGTAAATTTCCTTTTGCTCTGTCCTTGGATTATTTTCCACTGTTCCGGGTATTGACGTCACACACGTTGAGACTTTCCATACATACCATAAGTACTATTTTTGATCCCCTCTTTGATCAAAAAGAAGAATATGGCAGAACGCACACAATCACCACTCCCTGCCGCTTTGCTCCCCTGAATGGTCAAATGTGGTGCTATGTCAGGCCACACATTACATAAAAAGTGGGCGCCTTATTTCATGATCTCCTTCTCATTGTGTGCCCCCCCAATCCCCTCAAACAATGGCCTGTGCACCAAATCCTACCTACTGCCTGTTTTTTTTATAGCAGTTTTAGTGAGATATAATTCATATACCATATAATCACCCATTAAAAGTGTGAAATTTGGTGCTTTTTGGTTTATTCTCTGAGTTGTGCAACCATCACCAAAATTTAATTTTAGTATAATTATAACGTTTTCATTACCTCAAAACAAACCCCATACCTTCTTCCTATTCTCCTCTTTCCCCAGCTCTTGGCAACTGCTGTTCTATTTTCTGTTCTTATAGATTTGCTTATTCTGGACATTTCATGTAAATGAAATAATTTAATATATTATTTTTTGTGACTGGCTTTGTTCACTGTTTTTAAGGTTCATCCATGCTGTTTCAGTATTTCATCTTTTTCTTTCCAAATGATATTTCAGTAACCAAAAAGAACATTTATTTTGTTTCCATTTTTTTGGCTGTAATGAACAATGCTATTATGAACATCCATGTACAAAATTTTACATGGACATATATGCTTTCATATTTCTTGTGCATATACCTAAAAGGTAGAATTACAGGGCCATATGTAACTATGTATTTCCCAAAAAGATTCCGTCATTTTAAATTCCTACCAGCAATGTGTAAAGGTTCCAATTTCTCCACATCTTTGCCATCACTTGTTATCTGTCTTTTTTATCACAGCCATCCTGGGTGGGTGAAGTGGTATCTCATTGAGGTTGAATGGCATTTCCCTGATGGCTAACGATGAACTTCTTTTCATGTACTTATTGACTATGAGTATATTTTCTTTGGAGAAATATCTATTCAGATCATTTCCCATTTTAATTGTATCTTATTATTATTGAGTTGAAAAAGTTTATATAGTTTCCTTACAAGTCCCTTATCAGACTTACGACGTGCAAATATCTGCTCCCATTCTGTGGGTTGTCTCTTCATTTTCCTGATGGTGTCCTTTGAAGCACAAAATTTTTTAATTTTGATGAAGTCCAATTTATCTGTTTTTCTTTTGTAACTTGTGTTTTTTGTATCATGCCTAAGAAGCCTTTGCTTAACTCACGGTCATAAAGAATTACTCCTATATTTTCTTCTCAGGCTTTTATAGCTTCACCTCTTCCATTTAGGTCTATGATCCATTTTGAGTTCATTTTTGTTTATGGTGTGAAGAAAGGGACTAAATTCATTCTTTTGCATGTGGATAACCAGTTGTCCCAGCATCATTTGTTAAAAGACAATCTTTCCCCCATTAGATTTCTTTAGCACTCATGTCAAAAACCACTGCCTATGTTTGTAAATGAAGTTTTATTCCATTTGTTACGTAATATCATCTGTGGCTCCTTTTGCATTACAGCAGAAGAGGTGAGTAGTTGAGACAGAGACCATATGTCCCATAAAGCCTAAAGTGTTTATTGTTTGGACCTTACAGGGAGAAGAAGAAATCAAATTATATTATCCAATGGCTTTTTTGGGCCATTTACATTTTAGAGGAAGTTCTACAATGAGAAGAACCAAAAAATTAGTCCCTTGTGAAACTTCCAGAAAGATCAGGCTTTCCAACCATCCTCCCTCCCCAAATGATGGATCCCAGACATGAGTAGCCCTGAGGGACTTATTTGTCATAGACATATGTTTGTCTATGTTCTGGGCATACCAAAAATGGCAAGGAGCCTCACTACATCAAGGCTAATTTCTTGTTTGTAATTACCATATTATAAATGAGGCTATCTTCCCCTGTCAGTCAATTTTGAAAAAATATTGAAAATGATAAATAGCTTCACTTAAATCTGTTTCTCCACAAATAGTACTTAGGGAGATATTTGAAATGCTTGTACATCTTTGAAAATATTTCTGAAATGCTCACTAGGATGATGGCAAGTGTTCAGGACAGGATCCTTCACTGATAATATGTGAAACTAATTTCTTTTTAAAAGCACTATGATCATTTCCCACTTGCTTTCATTCCAAGGCCAACACACAGAAAGGTAACATTTATTTTCTTCTTCGTTCTCAGGGCGTTAAGGAATTAGCAAAGCAGGTGAAGAGTTTGCCAGTGGTCAACTACAACCTCCTCAAGTATATTTGCCGGTAAGAAAGGTCCCAAAGACAAAACTAAACAAAACAAGACTATAGTTAGCCTGACACTAATTCATGTTTGACAGTGAATAAAACCACTTAACTACTCTGAGCTCCACTGTTAGTGTTCAATAAATATTATTTCACTTCCATTTCTCTCTCAAGACTCAGTGAAAGACATTTGTAATTAAATCCTGTTAAAACAATAATGTGCCTGGAAAACTCTCTCTCAGTTATGATGTTTAACTCATGAGATGTCCCATGTCTTGTGCCCCTGTTTAAGAAACCAAAGAGGTAAAATTGAAACTTATATTAATAGTAGATTTAAATAGACATTGAGGATTAGCAGTACAGGTCACTTCAAGGTGTCTTAAATAATAACTTTCCAGTCCATTTTAAAATAAAATTCAAATTTTTAATTTGGTATACAGTGCATCACTTATATATGCTTTTGGTGTCCTGATTAGATACGTGTTCAGCAAACTAGGAACTATGAAAGTTTAAAATTTAATGCTACACCCTGTGGAGTTCATTGTCGAAAGTCACTGAGTAGGAATTCCAAAACCTCCCACCCTAAGTTTTTCTGCTGATGGTTATACTTAGAAGCAAACAGGCCCTTGAGTTTCAGAATTTGAAAAAGCAAGAAATCATGTGACTGACAGAATAGACTTATTAACATGTTAGGCTTTAATCCCAAGATTTTTGAACTTACTGAAGTTATTAGAGTAGGTGAGAAAAAGGTTACATTCCCCTTAAGTAAAAGAGATAAAAGGCTTGTCTGAGAACAATATTGCAAATCTTTATGTCCATGATAGAAATACTTAACTTCTCCTGAAACAGTTAAGCAGACTTTTAATTTCATGTGTTTCAAATAAGAAAGATGATTTCTGACTTTTTGCCTTTGGTGTAGCTATAGTTTAGGCTGCACAGCAGTCCTGACCATCTGGAAATAGGCATCTTTTTAAAAATCCATGGTATAGTAGTTAAGGCTACAGACTCTGGAGTCAGACTAAGTGGGTTCAAATCTCAGCTCTGCCCCTTACTAACTCTATGTTTAGGAAAGATTCTAAACCTCCCTGGTACCTCATGAATCTCATCTATAAAATGGGGACAGTAATAGTATCTACTTCACAGAGATGCTTTGAGAATTTAACACGTTAGCACCATGCCTGGCACATAACAGCACTACATAAATGTGTTACTTTTATTTTTCATCATTTTATCTCATCAGTATAATTAGCAAACCATGAAATAATGGAAGCTCTTGTAGAAACGAAGAGGAAGTGGGGAACGAACAAAGGCTGAAAGGTTACAAAAATAATCTCTCCTGCTATTTTATGCCTTTTACTCCCTAGCACCTAATAAATTGAAATAATTAATGCTTGCAATTTTTTCTATCAATAGAAATGATGTTTTAATTTCCATTGTGTTTGATTGCATTTTTAGCTAGACTATAAATAGGAAGCTCCCAAGTTACTTAACAAAGAGGATGGATGCCTCCTGTTGAAAGTAAGGGGTTGCACCGGATGATCTTACATACCGTTCTCTAATTGAATATGCATATAAATTTATGCTTTATTGAGGGACTGGAAGGAAATCTACATTCTTCACTCTCTAGTCCATATTAGTATTGTCCAAACACTTTTGTTCCTTTGACTGACAGAGGAAACCAAGCCAGGCTGGGCCAGAACAGATTCTTTGTAAGATCCCTAAAATTTGATGCTCCATAATTTGCAACATATTTTTTCCACATTTGAGTGAGAGATGTTTAAATATCCAAATAATTTTGTCTCTGTAATCATCTTTGAACATACTCCGATTCATAAATTCTCCAGTGATCTATTTTCTACCCCTGACTAATTTGACCCTATTGTGTTTTGATAATATGCTTACACCCAATAGGTTCTTGGATGAAGTACAGTCCTATTCTGGAGTTAACAAAATGAGTGTGCAGAACTTGGCAACTGTCTTTGGTCCTAATATCCTGCGACCCAAAGTGGAAGATCCTTTGACTATCATGGAGGGTAAGTAAACGATCATCTTACACACTCATCAAAAGAAGAATCAACTCTCTGTAGGTTGGCCAGAATTTATTCTCCTCTGAGAAAATGAAGGAAATAAGTGATTCTATGGCAATTCCATTTAGTAACTCAAGTTCTTTAAATGTAAAACCTTCTCTTTGAGAGTCATGCAATTTTTTTAGCTTACTCAACGTAAAATTTACTAAATGCCTCCCCAGTAGCATTAGGAGAATAAATGGAACTTCTACAAATCATCTGTACAGTATCACACAAAAACTGAAAAAAACCTAGTTCCCTTTCTGAGTCCAATGCAATTTTTAGAAAATTCAAATGTTATTAAAATAATAATATATGTTAATATGTATTCATTAATTTTGGTTTTATATGACTGATTTCAAGAGGTAAGGGAATTTGATCCTTTAGAAGGTAAGAAGGTTACCATCTTGTTCCAGTCAGGCCACTGTAACAGAATACCGTAGACTGGGTAACTCATGAACAACAGAAATTTATTTCTCACAGTTCTGGAGCTAGGAAGTCCCAGAACACGGTGCCAGTAGGTACAATATCTGATGTAGGCTCATCTTCTGGTTCATAGACATCTGTTTTCTTACTGTTTTCTCACTCCTCACATGGCAGAGGAGTGAAGGAGCTCTCGGAGATCTCTTCTAAAAGGACACTAATCTCATTTATGAGGGCTCCACCTTCACGACCTAATTACTTCCCAAAGGCCCCACTTCCGAATACCATCACACTTGAGGGTAGGATTTCAACATATGAACTTGGGGAGGATCCAGACATTTAGCAGTAAATGGGCTATACTTATGCTTTTCATGTCTCATAATTTTGGGTTGAAAGCTGGGCATTTTTAATGATACGTGGAGATCAGATTTTTCCCCTTTTAGGTTTTTTGTTGTTTCTGTGTTGTTGTTTGTTTATTTAGTATCTTTCCTGAACTAATTCTGTAAAGTCTATATTTTTAGTTGTATATGGCCACTGAAGTCTCTGTTTGGTTCACCTCATTGTCAACTAGTGATTAGAGATTTCCTGAAATGCCTAGTGCTGATAGGTTTCCCAGTCTTTACCAAGGGGTTCTGTGTGTATGTAGAGCCAAACTTCAACACTCATTTAGGCAGTTTACAACTCTGCCTTCACCTTAGTTTTTGCTTGTGCAGAGTCCTAAGCTTAGCAGAGGTGAGAGCTTAGGGACTTCTCAGTCCTTTCCTGAGCACATACATAGCCCTGAGCATGCACACAACCCTAAATGTACATGTGGTCTTCTAGATTCCCAGGAATATGTCAGAGCATTTCAAAACCCCCTGTGGAAATTTCACCCCCTAGATTTTCCTTTTAAGCTTTTGGTCAGCCTATTGTTTGTCCCAACCCTATTGTTTGGCTTCTATTGTTATCCATTGTTTCAGGCAGTTATGATGTTAAATGCAAGTGCTGCTCATTGTTTGTATCAAATACCCCTGGGGAAAAAACTGTTTACACCAGGCAAGCTCCTAGTCAGATTAAATAAAGATGAGCGTAATAAGTAGGATCTTCCAGAGAACCACCAAACAAGTCAAATAATGACAATTCTTTGAAAATGAGTTGTGAAGGAGTTTCAACCCTGCTCTGCCTGTTTCAGTGGCCATCAGACTGCTGGTTTTCACTGTGATTGTGAGCTGCTGCTTGTCAATGTTACAGCAAAGTGGGAAGAAAAGGATGACAATAGGGCAGGTGAATACACCACAGAGTTTGCTGCTCTTACTGAGGTTTAGCCATTTTTCTTGAATAAATATTCTCCAGATTGCTCAAGCCATTAGCTAGTTTCCAGAATTCTGAAAAAGTTGATTCTGAAAATTTTTGCTAGTTGCTTTTACGGTGAAGAGGATTTTTGGAGGTCCTCACTCCACCGTTCTGGCTAATGTCACTTAAAATGCCCTGAAACTTTTGAGTGGTGAGTAAAAGGCACATGGAACTTCATTGTCTTGCTGCATTGAAAGACCATACACAGATTGTATAGAGTTCTTTTTAAAGATATCACTCAAGTGTCTTGATGGTTTGAGACTATTGTTAGATGAGAGGTTACGGTGACCTCCTCCTAAGAAAGATTTCTCATAATTGTATGTCAACTTATAATAAATGTTATATAATTATTGAGAGCCTGGTTTTAAAACCAGATAACTCAAGGCTTGCCCTGAGTCTGGTCCTTCATTGCTTTGTGATCTTAGTCAAGTTACTTCACCTTCATGGCACAGTGATAATAACAGTATATAGTCAGAGATTTCTTTCAAAGTCCAACTAAATTACAAAAGCAAAGTGCTTGAAACAGTGTATGGCATAGAACAAACGTTCAAGAAATTTTGGCTTCTATTGCTATTATCATTAAGAATATAGTTTGGCAATGCTAAGAATGATGATGAATGTTCACCTAAATATGTTTCTTTAAGAGTCATATTCAAAACAGGAAATAAACCAGAATCGTCTCACTCACACTACTTTGCTGTCTGTGCAATTCTAGGCACAGTGGTGGTCCAGCAGCTGATGTCGATGATGATCAGCAAGCACGATCACCTCTTCCCTAAAGATGCAGAACTACAGAGCAGACCCCAAGATGGCATGAGCAACAACAACGACATTCAGAACAAAGCCACCATGGGTCAGTTACAGAACAAGGAGAACAACAATACCAAGCACAGCCCCGGGAGGCGGTGCTCCTGGGATAAGGCCGAGTCGCCTCAGCGAAGCAGTGTGGACAATGGATCGCCCACAGCTCTATCGAGCAGCAAAACCAACAGCCCAAGGAACAGTGTTCTCAAGCCAGATGTCTCCAGGAGCCCCCCTCTCATGGTCAAAAAGAACCCAGCCTTCAACAAGGGCAGTGGGATAGTCACCAACGGGTCCTTCAGCAGCAGTAATGCGGACGGCTTCGAGAAAACCCAGACCACCCCCAATGGGAGCTTGCAGGCCAGAAGGACCTCTTCGCTGAAGGGGTCTGGCACCAAAATGGGCACCCACAGTGTGCAGAATGGAAT
Source organism: Lepilemur ruficaudatus (assembly GCA_963574885.1). Classification (NCBI taxonomy): domain Eukaryota; kingdom Metazoa; phylum Chordata; class Mammalia; order Primates; family Lepilemuridae; genus Lepilemur; species Lepilemur ruficaudatus. Next base: position 47,074 of record CAUYRT010026383.1, on the reverse strand, counting down.
GACGCGTGTGGGTGCTGTGCCCACCGACACCCTGGGGAACCCCGTGAGCGGTCGAAGCATGAGCTGGCTGCCGAACGGCTGCGTGACCCTGAGGGACACCAGGCAGAGAGAGCAGGGCGGGGAGTCCGGCCAACACCACAGACTCTCCACCTACGACAACGTGCAGCAGCACTTCTCCACGACGAACCTCGACGACAAGCAGAGCGTGGACAGTGCCACCTGGTCCACGTCCTCCTGCGAGATCTCCCTCCCCGAGAACTCCAACTCCTGCCGCTCTTCCACCACCACCTGCCCGGAGCAAGACTTCTACGGTGGGAACTTTGAGGACCCTGTTTTGGACGGGCCCCCACAGGACGACCTTTCCCACCCCGGGGACTACGAAAGCAAAAGTGACCGTAGGAGCGTGGGAGGTCGGAGTAGTCGCGCCACCAGCAGCAGCGACAACAGTGAGACATTTGTCGGTAACAACACCGGCAACCACAGTGCCCTGCACAGTTTAGTGTCCAGCCTGAAACAGGAAATGACCAAACAGAAGATAGAGTATGAGTCCAGGATAAAGAGGTGAGGACAATCTGAGGGCGTAACTGCCAGAGGGGGTGCGACGGCCTCCTCCTTCTTTGGGACAGGGTCACACACGGGGTTAAATGCGCTGGCTCCAAAGTCAAAGAGACCCAAAGTCAAGTCTTCGCTTCCCCACTTGTGAGCTGTGGGGCTTTGGGGAAGTTAGCTTGATCTCTGGAAGCCTCAGTTTCCTGCTGTGGGAAATTTAAATACTAGTAGTCTCTACCTCAGACGCACACAGAAGTCTTTGAGCATTGTCCCTGGCAAAGAATAGGTGCTCACTAATGTTATCGCTGATCATTATTAATTATGGGATTTGCATTAAAGGGCTAGAAGGACAGGAGCTGTGAGGAGATCAACAGAGCAGAAGGGGCCTGCTAGTTTTCACTGACAAAAAAAAAGGATGAAATTAGGGCAAAAAAAAAAAAAAGGTGTAGAAGCAAGCAGGTGTTCTTTTTGGTTCTTTAAATCATTGAATGCTGAGAGAGTGTCTCTATCTGCCAGGCTCAGTTCAGATCCTGAGGATTCCAATAGCTCAGAGAGGTAACAGGAACCAGGTGACACAGGGCCCTGAGGGCGTCATTTTCAGGCTTGACTTTTACTCTGGGATAGGACTCCACAAAGGTTTTTAAGAAGAGGGGTAACAGGAAGTGCATTCACATAAACAAGGGCAACTGGAGCCTAAATGGGGAACAAAGAATATGATTTATAAAGAACCAGCCATGCTAAACCCTAACTTTTATCAATTTACATCTTCTCAGAAGATGGCCAAGGTAGAAGTAGCCCCTCTAGTGGTCTTGGTCCGAGTTTCAAGGTGTGTGATTTGGGGGGCCTCCTAGTGTGTGGTATTCTAGCATCCTCAATAGGTTGCCCTGCTTCAACTTTTTCCACAGCTCAAACGCTATGGTTTCTTTTTTATATATATCAAGTTGGCTTTAATTTATCTTAGTATTTTCCTGTCCATTTATCAATTATCAAGCCAAAAGATAATGTATCTTCAGAGGCTATGGCAAAGAAAATATAAACAAAAATACTATTTAGAAATGCAATTGAGAACTTACTTCCTTGGAAAGTATTTTTGGCAAGTTTCACTGAATGGAAACATGATTTCACTCATGCTGAATGACAGGAGGTTTAAATAAGAAAAAACAATTCGGGTCACCATCTTAGAAGGTTACTCTTCTTTCTGAATGTAGTTTTTGGAATCAATAGCTACTGGAATTCTGAACTGCTGCCAATGCATGATGATAAATTGGCACTTAGCACTGGAACCTTGTCTTTGGAGGCAAGGAACAGTACTTCGGTACTGTAGTAGGGGAAGAAAAAAGTTCCCTTCTCAAGCTGCAGGTGTGTATTTCTGAGGATATTGGTGTTGCATGTCTGACCTGAGATCTATGGCATGTTTCAAAAAGACTTCAATAAAATAAAAAAACTTTGCAGTAGAGTATCATCTCAATGGGCCATTTCACTGTAGCATTCCTACCTTCATGACAGGCCAAGGGAGAGGTCTGCAGTGGGGTAGGGTATGGGCTGCCACTGGCCAAGCCATGGAAATATAAAAGTTTAACTGTTATAGCTAATTTTTGATCATTCCTGTTAGAGTTATACATTTTTCTTTACATTTCTTTTTAACTCTACCCTACAAGTATTAAGAATGGATGGATGGATGGATAGATATAGAATATTTTACTTTGTTTAGTTATCAATCAATGAGATATATGTTTTTTAGTTTTTAAACATGAGTTTGGTATTCTTTTTTCCTTCTCCAAATTGGTTTCTAACTTTATTTTCTTAGAAAATTTGTAATGTGGTCAGAGAAATTCATTTGTATGATATCAATTATTTGGTCTGTTAAAACTATTATCTTTTTATTGGGTTGAAACTCTATATATGACCAGTAGATAAATCTGTTTATCAAGCTGTTTGAATCTTCTACATTTCTCCTAATTTTTATCAGATTGGCCTACAATTTTGAGAAAAATATCCTAAAATAGCCTAACATTCTGAGTTTATCAATATCTCTTTAAAATTATGTCATATTTGCATTGAATAATTTGAGGCTCTGCCTCAAAGTACAGAATTGTTTATATCTCTTTAGTGAATTCATCTTTTTATTAATAAATAATGGTCATCTTAATTATAATAATGCTTTTTACCTGAAAATCTATTTTTTCTGATACTAATATTGCTATACTATCTTTCTTTTGATTAGTAAATTCCTAATATAGCTTCATATCTTTTTCAATTCTGGAATGTTTTTATTCATCACCTTTTTGCCTATTTCATCTTCCCCACTTTCTCAATTTTCTCTGTCTAGAACCCTTATTAAGATATGTTGGACCTTCTTAATCTGTCCTCTATCTCTGCTAACTTCTCTTTCTCACATTAAATTGCTATCATTATCATTTTGTGAGGCTTTCTGGGTAATTTTTTTCAGGCAGGTTTTGTGGTTTATTAATTCTCTCGTCTGCTGATTCAATTCTGCCACTTCCCCAAGCCCATGACTACAGATTCTGTAGTCCCTTTTTTGAAAGGACAGTTGATTTTCAAAGCTTCAGTTGAATCACTTGTAACTTTCTGCCTTTCTTATCCCGGAGGCCTCATCATCTGTCCCCATGTGAAAAAGGAAGACCCAGCCCCAGCATCTGGGGCATCTATCCAGCCATTGTGTGCTTCTACTGACTGTTCCAGATTTGAGTTTCTTCCTTGGTTCTGAGACCTGAAACTGTTCTATTTTATTTATATTAACCTTGATTAAGTGCTTTTAAAATACATTTCTTACATATTTTTCCAGCATTTTTATGTATTTATATCAGGGTGGATTCCTTCTGTATTCAACTCAGTCCTTCAGATTCCTGGAAGTTCCATGCACGTGCCTGATACGTACAAATGTATCAATATATTGTCTTGTAAGGGTTTTCTTTCTTAATATTTAAGCTTTAGTTTCTTCCAATATTTTTGGCTCTAAAATTGTTTCAGAAGGCAAAGAGGATATATTGTAGAATAATTCTAGGTGGCAACCAGATTCCTATATAAAAATGTCACTATATGTTTAAAATAACCTTCTAAACTGAGTAGGAATACTCAATATAAAGTTCTAGTTGCTTACAAATGGAGGCTAGATTCATTTTTAAGTATTCTTATTATCTGGGTGAAATACATACCCAGGGTCTCATTTTTCAAAACAGAAAAATAATTGAGATTTTAATTTTAAAATAATTGTGGGAACAATCAGATTTCTGAGAGCTAGACGCATATTAGCCGTTCAAATTTAAGTGGTATGGCAAACCTAAATGAGCCCCATGGGACTTTAGCTTAGACTACAATAAATTAAAAAGCCAGCCATTACCAAGATTCATGGTATACTATAAACAAGTATTTAATACTCCTTTTTAAAACAATATATGTGTGTGTTTTGGATTTTTGTGGCTATGAGAAAACACACTCTGTTTTAAAAGAGGTTACCTACAGCTCTACAATTATCCAAAAGAATATAGCTATCAATTTACAGCCATATAAAAGTACATATATCCTAAGATAGATTAACACTTTGGGAAGCGGTTGGGGACATCATCCTATTTGGATGAGTCCATTTTTGCAAAATATCAGGTGGAGTGCTTATTTAACACATGTAATCCTTACCTCTGTTGCCAGTGTTAGCTGGCTACTTTTGCTACCCTTTTTTAAGATGGGACTCTATCTGCTCCAGAAAAGCCCATTCTTAGCAGTGGACTTAATCCAACAATGTCATTTTTCTAGCAGTATTTTTCCTTTGATAGAAAGCAAATGGGATTGCCCTCTCTTTCTTCTAACTTTATCAGACTTTTCCCCTTTCATTTAGTAAAGTCAAGTTTACATTTAATGTTAAGGAAGCTTTCTGGATTGAGCTGCCTCCTGCTTCTTTTCCGTGCTGATGTTCATTCATTCACTATTAAATGGCAGCTCAGTGCTTGGGGCCCAATTACTAAAATGGTTGTAATTACCCCTTTTCAATCATTGGACCTTGCTTTACTGATTTAAAGAGGCTTTACTCCAAGTTTCTAAGCATTGTAGAGAGTTTAGAAAATATTTGTATCCCTCTGCATTTCAAGTGAATAAAATCACTTTCTCTCTTACTCCCTGCCCCCATCCTTTGTAGCTTAGAACAACGAAACTTGACTTTGGAAACAGAAATGATGAGCCTCCACGATGAACTAGATCAAGAGAGGAAAAAGTTTACAATGATAGAAATCAAAATGCGAAATGCTGAGCGAGCAAAAGAAGACGCTGAGAAAAGAAATGACATGCTACAGAAAGAAATGGAGCAGTTTTTCTCCACGTTTGGGGAGCTGACGGTGGAACCCAGGAGAACTGAGCGAGGAAACACAATATGGATCCAGTAAGCCTGCTTACCCCGCTGCCTCTGACAGCTCCGGGAAGAACTCTGGGGATTCTGGTGGGATGGTGTATGGGATCAGGTGGCTGGTCACCTGGCTGTACAGAGCTCTAATTGGTGAAGGAATATCATTTCCAGACATTAACCATCCATATCTGCGATGTGTACCAAAGTTATATCATGCCTCATGATGCTACTGTCAAGTGTTACAACTGGATATGTGTATATAGAGTAGTTTTTAAACCGTAAACTAAGAATGAGAAGCATATTGCCAGAATTATTTTATTGCAAGTCTTGTATTTAAAATGTTAAATCGATACGTTGTTGCAGTTTAGCTTGCTTCCAAGCTTCACCTCTTGCACTTAACATGAGCTATTTTTGGCATTGTGTTATCATCAGCTTATTTTATAGATCAATATTTTTATTTCCCTTTTTGCTGAAGAAATGAAGATAAGCAGAAATATAAATATATATGAATATATATAAGATGAGTTATTAAAATCAAAAGAAAAATACTTTGTGGCTGTGCTGTTTGTGCCAATTGACCTTGCCATGACCAAAAGAGAGATGTAAATAGTTTTATAAAATACAGTAGAATCAACAGGAACCTTTGAACTGCTCTTTCAGTTCTTCCCTTGGCACTTCTCAGTTTTGCTTTGTGAGATGATTTGATGTGGAAACTTTGAAGCTGCGTAAGAAAGCCCCCATCTCGAGCCCCTGCCTGCACTGCCAGATCCCTGGATGCGGATCTGCTATGCAGGATGCTCCTTAGAGGGGAAAAATGGTAAAGAATGGCATTTGACCAGCCATGCCTTGAATTACTCGGTCCCTCTGGAATGAATCTCTATGACTGCTGGATGGTTATTAGAGGAATCCTTCCTGTGGTTTGGAAGTTGGGAAACAACACTTGCTAACCCATGCCCCTATGAACACTTGTCCCCACCTAAAGCCTTTCTCTGCGCCTCAACAATAGTACCTTGGAACACGAGCAGTGGAATGGGCATCACTGTGTCCCTCTCAGTGAAACTGCTACAGTGTGTGTCATACGGTGACATTTTTCTCTCACGAAGGCTGTTGCAAGCTGGGATTCTTTCTGCTGGTAAAGGTGTCTTATAGCAAGAGGAGTACTGGGGTTGGGGGTGGGGGGGTGAGGTTTGGGAGGAGGACCAGGAGGAGAAAGAGAAAAGTTTGGAGGAAACAAACTATTTTGCTTCGAATTTTGACAATATCATCTTTCCCTGTTGAAAATATATTCATTCACAGTAATTTTAAATCATGAATGTTTGAAGGTCCAATTTTGACAAATGTGAACATCAGTAATACTAACTTTTCAGAAAAACCCAGGGCTCTCTGGAGTTAGAATTTTGGAAGAACAATTCTTCACACTTCAATAAGGCAATGATTTGGGGAAGCCAGGCAAATAAATGTCACACTATAACAAAAAGTCACAAAGGACATAATTGGAAATAAAGGCCACATACTTGAGTGTTGTTTGACGGTTGTAAGTTTGTGTGTGTTTATTTTCAAGGGGGCCATGGTCTTTACAGCATTCATTCTTATCACTGTCCTGCTTTTGTTTCTACCTGCCCAGTGAGCAAGCGTGGTGTGGTGGTTTGGTATAAAGCAGTATCTATATAGCAATAACTTCGTTATCTTCAGTTCCACTTTCCAATTATTTAACCAGATACTTCCACATGGATATCCTACAGGAAATTCAAACTCAAAATGTGCAAAATTGATCTCAATAGCTACACCTTTTCATCTTTTTCCAGCCCGATCTTGAGTAATGAAAACCTCAGGCTCTCCCAGGAAGCTATATGATGCAATAGGAATAAAATAAATGTTATGCAAACTGCTTGGGTTCAAATTGTCCACAATTTTCCAGCTGTTACTGAACCTCCAATGTGTAACATTTCCCTTTGTGCAATGGGAATAATAAAAATGCTGCTCCCATAGATATGTGGTCTTAATGAGACAGCTTGTGTTAGGCTGAGCACAGCAGCGAATACCCAGGAAGGACTCCATAAATGGTAAAAATGGTAACTCTTGTTTTTTCTTACTCTGCCTTCCTCTTCACTCTTAAATTCTCTCACCAATTAGACCATTCCACCCATCTATTCCTTTTTAATCTGCCTCTTTAATCAGTTTCCCTTCACCTTTTTTTTTTTCCCCTCTTCTTTTTTAAGACAGAGTCTCACTCTGTCACCCAGGCTAGACAGCCGTGGCGTCAGTCTAGCTCACAGCAACCTCAAACTCCTGGGCTCAGGCGATCCTGCTGCCTCAGCCTCCTGAATAGCTAGGACTACAGGCATGTACCACCATGCCTGGCTAATTTTTTTCTATATATATTTAGTTGGCCAATCTAATTTCTTTGGGTGTGTCTCACTCTTGCTCAGGCTGTTCTCGAACTCCTGACCTTGAGCAATCCGCCCGCCTCGGCCTCCCAGAGCGCTAGGATTACCGGCCTGAGCCACCGCACTGGGCCCTTGATGATGCTTTTTTTTTTTTTTTTTTCCTTTGAGACAGCGTCTCACTCTGTTTCCCGGATGAGTGAGTGCCAGGGCGTCAGCCTAGCTCACAGCAACCTCAAACTCCTGGGCTCAAGGGATCCTGCTGCCTCAGCCTCCCGAGTAGCTGGGACTACAGGCATGCGCCACCATGCCCGGCTAATTTTTTCTATGTATATTTAGTTAGCCAATTAATTTCTTTCTATTATTAGTAGAGACGGGGGCGGGGGGGTGTGTCTCACTCTTGCTCAGGCTGTTCTCGAACTCCTGACCTTGAGCAATCTGCCCGCCTCGGCCTCCCAGAGTGCTAGGATTACCGGCCTGAGCCACCGTGCCCGGCCCTTGATGATGCTTTTGATGACCCTCCCTTACCCAGGCAAAGCCCTTCACATCGTGTAGAAGACTCTCACCTGCTGTTTCATTCTCCTCCCCTACCACTCCCCACCACACCTGCCATACCATTTCACGTCTCTAAAACTTTCCACCTGCCATTGCTATGTCTTTCTTGTCTGCATTCCTTCTATCCGGCACCTGCCAAACATTCTTTAAGGAGCAAATCAATGTCGGTTCCTCCAGGAAACTTCCTAGAATCTCAGAGTTATTTGCCTTTTGTGCTTTCAATTTGCACATGTCTCTTTTAATGTTTCCCACATCTGTTTATTTTCTTCACCAAATATGGAGCATTTTAGAAGACAGCATGGTGGAGTCAAAATAGCATAAAATTGAGAGCCATTCAGACTTACATATTCATCTCAACATGCCTTATGTAAGATGCATGGCATAAGGACAGGTCACTGAACATCTCTGACCTCATCTGTAAAATGCAGATGATAACCCGCACACAGTAGGGATGCTGTAGTGCTTAAAGGTGGCGATGTGCCTATTCCACTGCCAGCCACTTAGCTCCATTGATAGTTCTATTGATAAATGGAGTTTCTCAAGGGACCAGGATTTTATCTTACTGATCTTAAATCCCTCCTTCTCTATGCGTTATGCCAAATAGAGTGTCAGCACAAAGAGCCATAATTTTTTTGAATGAGAACATATTCATGTGCACATACACAGAGTGTGTTATTCACCCTTTGATATTTGAGGGATCCTGTTGTTAATTTTAATTATCGACCTCAGTCATAATGACCTCCAGTGGATGAATACCAGCAGCAACATGTTCAGCTGGGTTTTCATTAGCTCAGCTAAAAGCCTAGAAAAAAAAAAATCAACTGCAAATTAACATAAGCATAAATTTGAAATGAGTAAGAAATGAGAAAGTAATTAGGAAGTATCAAGAGTTCATTTGCTACATCTTATATTAATTAAAATTATTTAGGTAATTAAAATGAATCAAATTGTAATTTCAAGAAAAAGGGTTTGCTTCTGGGTGTTGGGCCTACTGTGTTTCTCTAGTCCCACCATGTGGCCCGGCATCCTTTGGAGAACATGTAAAGTAGAACTGCCAGCAACCGCGGGTGCACTGAAACGTGGATCTTACATGGAGCATTATGAGATGACTAAAAACTCCGTGTGGAATTAAAGACTCATTCCTGTTTATTGATTCATAAGCTGGAATCTCCCTCAAAAAAAATTAGATCTTTCCCAGGTAGAATAGTTTATATTATTGATATAATTATGTCACCTTGAAAATTCAGGACAGCGTTAAAGAATGTGACGCTGGCCACAAACCCGTGTTCTTCACACTGCGGAGCTGCAACCTGGTTAGAACTACACCACAGAAAAGAATATGCATGAGCTTCTGGAATCGGAGACCTGGGTTCAAATCCCTCTCTACAATGTAGACTACATGAAGGCAGGAAGTTTGCTGAACTCATCACGATTACGTGAACCTAGAACAATTTGGAAGATGGAAGGGCTCGACAAATATTTCTGGCATGAATCAATGAGTCAATGTCTACAGCTCAATTTTCTGGATCAGATGTTCAGCAATGGTCTGACTTGGATCTTTTAACAGAAAATAATAAATAACAAAATTCTGCTTTATTTTAGGGCTCCAACAGTCACGAACAGACTGAACATATTTCAGAGATTCGGCTTCGTATAAGGATGTCATTTTGCAAAGAGACTCCAGTACCTGTTGTGATATCGTTCGTTGATTTGGAGATGGTGATGAACCCCCTAAATTGCACTTTAGACTTTATGTTGGGTTTTGTACTAGGATATGAATGTATTTAAAGTAGGAAATATTTGACATAGAGAGTGTGGTAAACTTCAAAGGGGTGTTTAACTTGTTTCTGTGTCATCGCATTTCATGTATCTGAGAAATGTCACCTGCTGTGGCATGTTTTCAGTGGTTCCCGACACGAGATTCTCTGAGATGGTGGGACTTTCAGTGTATTTCACCACTTGAAGATGTCTGCCAAGCATGCCTTTCAAGACCCTTGAAGAAAAGTGTGTTACCAGTACAAGCCACCGTTCTGATGAATTGGCAATGTCAGAGACCTCTACCTTGGCTACAACCCAGGGCCGTAACTGAGCAAGTACATTCATCCTTCACGGCTGGCTGTTTCGTAAGTACCTTCAAGTAAAGTAATATCCAAGACCCCATGTTTCTACTCACTGCAAACTTCGTCAAAATTACCAAATATCTGGTAACCCTTTATGATATCAGGAATGCACCAATACTCCTTCTGACTCTTTCTCTCCATACACACTCTTCTTGTGGAATTCCCTTTCCCTTCTTACTATCGTGGGCAGTTTCAGGTACCTATGATTGACCATTTTTAAGCTTATTTTTTAAAGAAAATAAAGATCTGTGATTTAAGTTAGAATAGAAGTTATAATGAAAGGCTGTTGGTTTCTGTTTTCTAACAGAAAATAAATAAAAGGATAAATGTGATAACTCAAAAGAATATGTATATCTTCCAGGCTTTCTAGTAGTTAATTGGTTAACTCCTCAACATCATTCAGACACTGCCAGGTAAACTGATGAAAGTGCAGTGACCTCCTCATCAAGCCACAAAAGCATATTTTTTAATTCTCCAAGGAGTTTGAGATATTGAAGTTGACTACCATGTAGACAAAAAAAAAAAAAAAGCTTTTGCCTTTTCTCTTGGAATATAATTAAAGTGATTAGGAATTTGATAATTAACCTAGGACATTTAACCCTATTCTACTCACCTAACGCTCCTAGGAAATGGTCTTTTTTTCTTCATTGGTTTCATGCTTAAAGGAAACTTACTGAATTAAAGCTATACAGACAGATGTAGATGTCTGCAGATGCAGACAGAAATAACGGTCATTTTTTAGAAGAAACCAGTTTCAAAAGAAAACAGTATTCTGCATGGTCACAATCACATCACACACTCTTGACCCAAAGTGAGAAACTAAGGCCATCCTTATTTCTTACTTATTCCCTGGCACAATCAGACCACAGGACACGATTCTTTCACCAGGTGTCAAAATGAAATCACACGAGACCTTTCAGAGGTGCTGTGAGCAGACGCAACCCGAGACAACGAGCAGCATAATAACCATTGTCAACAGGCAAACTCCAACAAAGTCTGGGTTTGGATTTGGTTTTATGTTGAGGGAAGCAGATTTCCTCTGACTTTAATAATCCATAAGAAACAGAAATCACAATATATCAATTAGCATCCACCTACAAAGAGTCAAAGAAGCCAAGTTCTCCCCCAATTCATCCTCTTGTTCCACAGACATTTTGAAAATAAAGGGGAAAAAAATAGAAATGAAAGAGTGTGAGACAGAACACAGAAATGATTTGAACGATTTCAAGTCCTTTTTAAACATCACTGAGATTGCATTTTATCCATCGGGCTGGCTGACTTTAGTTCTCACAGCTAAGACCTTGCAAAGAAACTGGCCGTGCATGGTTTTGCCTGCCAGGGTTGACCCAGAACTGCAAGGGTGCAGGTAGGTGACTGTGTGTGTGCATGTGTGTGTGCTTTCAGTCCATTTTATGACAGTGACACAGGACAATTCCCATCATTGGTAATAGTTTTTGAGTCCAATCATGCAGAGCAGCAGGCAGGTGCAAGCTAGGTCTCATTGCAAGATGGACATGGCAAGGTGAACAGATTATCCTAGATAAGGTTTGGGAGATTTGTCTCTATTAGGATATACTGGCCATTGGTCCCACATACTCAGAAGTTAAATATACAGGAATCTATATATAAACAAGCCCTCTTACTTCAGTTTGGCTGACCAAAGAAATAGGTCAAAGTGAACTATTTTCAGACAGAGAACTAAGTTCCAAAAGAAATAACAAAATCCTATAGTTTAATCACGAGGAAAATAACTAATATAACTATTTACATTGTAACTTTTTTGTTGTTTTTACAGAAAGTTTCCCTGCTTGGTTTAGTGTTATCTGTGGAAAGTGTTGGACTCTTACAATTAAAATGGGTACATGGACTTGTGAATGAGAAGTGGTATTCCTTTTCTGACTCAAAGTGGCTGGGATCAAAAATCCCTAGAGCAATTTTACTCCTCTCTCTGAGCTGTAGAAGATATATTTTTCAGCAAATACGGTTGACACATGCTTTACAGAGCATAATGCTTTCAAGATGTGGATTTTCACATGTAAACAGATTCAAGTAGAAATAGATTTTGTATAATTTAGGTTTTGCAGTGAATATTGAAAATTCAAAAAAATCAGTTTTGCTTATTTTTCTCCCCCTGAAAGATCATAAAAGGACTTATATATTCTCATCTATTCTACCTGTTCCATTTGCCAAGGCCAATTTTCTGATTTGCTAGTCACCTGTTATTGGTATGTTTAGATAATATTTTGCTGATAATGATAACAGATTGAGCCAAACTACTCAGCTCCTCGGCCTTCAGTTAGCTTACTCCAGCTAGTGGGAAGTGGCCAGGCCCTGGTCTAGCTGTGGGCTACATTCCTACAAAGCTCAGTCATCAGATTCTTGAAGACGAAAGGTTATTACCAGTTTTTATTCCACAAGAAGAAATTCTGTTGTGAGGCCAATGTATCTACCACCTTTAAAAATGAACACACTGACCTTTGCACAAAGTGCATACAAAAATAGCAAAGACTTAGCTAAAATGGTGGTGGTTCGCCAGACTCTCACAGCAATTAAATTCTCCCTGCACATGGGTACACAGCCATTCCTCCTACGAAATTTGACAAAACATTTTGTTAAGGATCACTGCTAAACCGAGTGGCCTGGAGGAAGTGACAGAAGGTTAGGCTCTCAGAGTGCCAACTTCGTTTTCCAAAACGAGACCCAACCTCAGGCAGGGCCTTTGCCCTTTCCAGGAATATTGTCCAGATGACTTGACAATTCCCTGCCTAAAAAGTAAGAATGTTCTTGGGAAGTAACAGGTGACTACAGAAGAAATATTCAGTATCTTTTTTTAAGAAAATAAGACTCGATGCAGAATATAATATATTCTGCAAATTTGATAATGACATAATCACCTCCTAAAGATATTACAATAAAGTGTACCTAAGACGGTAAAAGACTGGTGGGCTTTTAAAGTGGTTATTCTTTGTTGTTCCATAGTCTGTCTTGCGTCAATCACCTGGTAAAATTGATCCTGCAGGAAGTCCGGGGACCAAAGCCTTACCTCTGCTTGTAAATGATACTTAAATCCAAGGGGTCTGTTCCAATTTATTTTCTTGTCCATAGGAGGATCTGGCTGTAGGTAATCAGCTCCCAAGAGCCACACAACGAGAAGAAATACAATACTAGTTGAGCTTCAGGAAGGCGGCAATAGCAGGGGAGGGGCATTGTCTAGTTCTTGCCTGGTTTAATCTGAGTGAAAAAAGAAAAAAATCACCACTTCTGCAGACATGAGAGATAGTCTAACTGTCAAGCGCTTCTAAGATGCCAGCTGGAGACACGCTTCTGTCTCGTGAGGGCATGTTGGGGCTGATGAAATTTCCCTTGTGACTCTTTCAAGCAGCTGCCTCCTCTCTGCATTTGATCCCACATGGTAGAAAGCGGGGAGCAGAGAGGCCACAGATGCATCAAGAGAGAAGGACAGAGAGAGGAGATAAGTAAAGAATTAGGGAGACAGAGAAGTTTAAAAAAAAAAAAAAAACCGGGAATGTGACAGAAAGAAAAGTGAGGGATCACATGTGAATGAGGAGGCATTTCTGAAAATCAAGTTGTCTGCAAGATTAACCAGAGAGAATGGCAGCAAGACAGAGAAACGGGGCCATTTTTATTCCAAGCTGCACATGCTAATGTTTTTCTCTCCGTTTTAAACCAACAGCCTTTTGTCCTGGATCCCAGAGAGCTGCTGACACAGCGATGGTGCAGGCCTCAGCTCCCTGTTGACTCTATTGCTGGACAGAGGCAGAGCTTCCCTAGCACTGTATTTAAGGCAGTTTCCAGAGCACAGGCATTCTCGCTTGCTCTGTTTTTGAGGGGGTTCCATTCACCAGTCACAGCACACTCGTCAGCCATCCGTTCCCTGCGTTTCACTTCTTCTTCGGGTGAAATATCACCACGCCGGTGAGCACCGAAACGGTCGGAGTGCATGTAACTGTGACGGACACTTCACCAAAGTGAGTAAGAAGGGAAGCCCATGCCTGGGACCTATTATTGCTGAGAAGTCACCTTGGTACTGACTTGTATATGACCAAGATATTTCACAGTGCCTCCTTAAGTGCACAGAAAAGCACTTTCATTTGATTTAACCTAAATTCAGGAGATTTTGCTGAACACTGACAATTAATGTTTCATGGCTTTTAAGACAAACTCATATTGCTAAAGCTATGTAGCGGCAGTAACTACGGGCAGAGTTATTGCTCTCATATCCACTGCACTACAAAATTCAGATTATCAGCCCTTCTTCAATTGTTCAAACTTAAAAATAAACAAATAAACATGAAACATCAGATTATGAAGGAGTCAGGGAAACCCCTGAGGAATAACAATATCTCTGGAGATGTTTTCATATGCTAACCTGAGGATCACCCTGTGCTTTTGGGGGTTTTATTTTTATTAATTACTTTTTTTTATTCCAGAAGAGAAAAGTAATATTTTTTTTCTCAAAAATAAAACTTTGGCAGGGGCAGGGTATGAACTTGGGAAGGAGTCCACACATGGAGAACACAATGGACAATCTGAAAGTAATCTAGGTAGGCTCATTTCTTCTGTTTAAGGAAATCATAGGGAGGCAATTCCGCTCAGTTCTGGAAAGAGATTCTTACCGTCAGATACTTACACAGTGACCCTGCCTTGCCACCTGCCACTTTCTCCAGCAGCCTCCTGTTGTGACAAATAATTTGGAAATGACAAATGGGATCGACTCTCTAGAAGATGGATGCCGTGTTTCCTAGTGTGTGGGTAACAACCTTCTTTCTGTCTTAGTCCACATTGCAACACTGCTCTCTAGTCTCGCCTACTGTCCACTGTCACAGGAAAGACCCTCGGCTTCTACTCACACCTGCCTTCTACAGGCCAAACCACGTGGTGCCTGAAAACTTTTACCCCCTCCCCCCACACTTTACATAAGCATCAAATATGTTCTTTCTACAGACTGGTATACAGGTGCCATTTAATCAGTTCAAATTTGGAAGCTACATCTCCAAGGGTCCAAGAGAGCTCAGTCCCCCCATGTTTTCCCCCTTTACATGTTTTCTTATAAGACATACAGCTTAATCAATTAACAAACTAAACAGCTTATATACTGGCAATATATTACAGATGGGTTTATGTCAGAGTAATAGATCTCGTGAAATGGACCAGGTGGTACCCCAGTGCATGATGTCTTGGGAGAGCCCTGAGGACACTGACAGTAGCATCTCTAAGTAAGTAGAGCCATAGGAATACAGACACATGCGGATCTGTATCTACATCCATCTGACTAGGCCAAAGGAGCAGGTAGATGCAAGATAGAGACACACACATGCTGGATAGGGCCACTGCACACCTTGTCATGCCATTTGAGAGGGCAGTTACAGGTTGCTGATTTTGCAGCCATTAAAATTATACTTTATGGAAAAGCCTTCTCTAATTGTGTCTGATTTGCTCTCAGTAGTAAGCATCGTTGGAAGAAGACCAAAGCAAGAGCAACTAGAAGTTAAATATGCGTTTGAGCATAGCTGCAATACAGGACTCTGGGGGAAGAAGCAGGCTGAAAGATTGGTTTCAATTTTAGGCTTGGATTCTCTCCCTTGCCATTTTCTTGGTGTTGTGTGTCTGCATCTGTGTGTGTGCGTGAGTGTCTGCGTGTGTGTGTTCCATCACATCATCTCCTGAAGAACGCTGGGTTTCGCAGGCAGGCGGCTAGTCACCTGCAACAACCCAGGGGTCCTGCCGAGGCTTCCAGGCTGCTGTCAGTGTCAGACGCCAGGGTCTGGTCGGTGGACATGGAGGAGATGTCGTTGACGGACGAGGATGGAGGGAGACTCTCACTGCTGTTCACTGCTGCACCTGTGCTAAGAAAATGAAGACCAACATGACTAAATCTAGAACCAGACCCATCTTCATGCCATCAGGATGCAGCAATGGACAAGCACAATAGGGGTTGTCTAGTCCATCACCCATTTGATGAACCTTCATAAAACAGCGATATCAGGAATTCTATTAGATGGTGCAAATCAAGACAAAACAATGCAGCGTCTTTGGTCACAAGTTATTCATAGGCTAGTGCAGTAGTTATCAAATCTCACTCTACATTAGAAATCACCTATAATACTTAGGAAAAAAAAACACTAATATCCAGTCATACCACCTCCCCTACTCCTGTTCTTCCAATATTATAATATAATTGGCCTTGGTCAAGGCATTTGCAATTTTTAAAAGCTCTCCAGAGACTGTCAAGGATAGAAAGCCACTGGTTTATGGATAAGATATATGAGCAAAGTCCTTTAATGTAACCATCTGAGCCTGGCTGCTTTTACTGCAGGGAGCTTTCAAAACAAACACATGCAAGGGTGTTTTCCCAGAAGTACAGGCTGAGCTAAAGTCCAGAAATCTGAATTACCTGGAGGCTACAGCTCTAGAGCAAGGAAGGTATATAAAGTAAATGTTATTAATATTCACTATTATGACATCAAACTTAAAATACACATAGAAAAGCCAAGTAGGATTTGGATGAAAGTTACCAAATGGGGGAAAAAAGAACAGGTGAGGCCAGAGCATAGCTTTTGATTATTTTCTTACTTTCCAGCTTACCTAGGATCTCCAGTAAGAACTCTAAATTTTTAACTTGGATTAATTTGGAAAAAATCTTTTGTTTATCTGCTATGTGGGAACATAAAGACTTTGAAAGTCTGAGCAGAAACTTGCTCATAGTAATCATTCAGCAAAGGCTTGCTGAGTTACAACAGCTTTGAAAACAGAAGAAAGATGAAACAAAGGCATTGTAAAAATATAATTAAACCACAGCACCCTGGGAACAGTAGATTTACTTTTTCTTTTTATATATTCATTACACCCAAAAAATCGGAGAGGTAAGATGTTTGCTTTGTGAAATAGTTCACTATTAAAAATATCTGTAATATTTGCATCTAATAAAATAAGAGATGAGGAATTCTCACTAGAATTATATCTTATTTGTGCAAATATAGTGTGCAAGATCTATTTGGTGACAAATAATAAATTCAGAATAAGTTACAATAGTGTATACAATACACAGACCTAATAAATCAGAAAGACAAAACTAAACTAAATTAAGTAAGTGGAAGGATTAACACAATCTTCTGTGTGTTTCTGGGGTAGACATTTCTTGCGCATGGAAAAATTGTCAGGAAAATGTGACAGTATCTACAGAGGACACAAACACCTAAACTAAGACAGATTGCGTGTATCCTATATGTATTTTAAAGTTGTATTTGTTGATTATAAATATATTTATGTAAACTATGGGAAATGTAAAAAAAAATACAGGAAAATAAATAATGATATGCATTGATCCTCAAATAAATGGTAAAAACTGTTAAACTCTTGGTATTATTTCTTTTCAGTCTTTTTGCTAGGAAGTTTCCCTAGTTGTGATAATTTAATATGTATTCTTTCGTATCCTGATATTTTCGTATACAGAAAAGCTTAGGCATTTTTCATGCTCATAAAATTCTTAACATTGTCCATGCTTCCTAATTTTAAACATCTCTAGAAGAGATTTTTAAAGTGCTCTCGTTATTGTCTTCCTGCAAATAATTACTTTCACTCTCAGAATGTGTAATGTAAAGTTATCTGGCTTCAATTTATCCCAACTTTATTTAATTATATCCCTTATAAACATGGTGCAGAGCTAGTTCATTTCCTCTCATGACAAGATCTCGTCTGCCATCAGACAGCCCCAGATCCCCTCACGTCGCCCAAATGCCCAGTTCTGGTTTTTTTCCCCCTGATTTTGGGTTAAATTATAACTACAGCCTTCTTGTTCTTTTATAACTTCTGGTCTCCAATAATTTAATGTCAATATGATGAACTTCGCGGAAGCCTCTTCAATTGTTCCACGTCCTTATTAAAGGGTAGAGATGAAAACTGGACACAGGACTCTAATAAAGGCCTGATCAATTGCGGGCCCGATAGAGTAAGATCGCTTTTTCTCTGACTGTTCATTTGTCTCCTGGATGATAGATTCCTACACTTTAGAATGGCTTTCAAATCATGGTGCCACAGGTTTACATTTAGTTTTGACTTGAGATATAAAATGATGCCCATATATCTTTTTGTAGCAACTTTATTAAGATATAATTTTAGATCTCACACTTAAGGCTATGCTACATTTTGAGTTCATTGCTGTATAGAACACGAGGTGGGTTTCACCTTTATTCTTTGGCATGTAGCTATCCCACACCATTTATTGAAAAGACTATTCTTTGCCCATCAAATTGTCTTGACACCTTGTCAAAAATCAATTGATCATAAATGTGAGGATTTATTTCTGGACGCTCAATTCCATTCCATTGAATTACTTGTGTATCTTCAGGCAAGTAGTACATTGTCTTTAATATTGTAGCTTTATAGTAAGTTTTAAAATCAGGAAGTGTAAATCCTCCAACTGTGTCCTTTTTAAAGATTGTTTTGGTTATTCTGTGTGCCTCACATTTCCATGTGAATTTTAAGATCAGTTTGTCAATTTCTGCAAAAAGACAGCTATGATTTTGGTAAGTATTGTGTTTAATCTGTTAGTCAATTTGGGGAGTATCATCACCTTGACAATATTAAATCTTCTAACCCATGAACAATCGAATGACTTTCCATTTATATAGGTCTTCTTTCATATCTTTCAGCAATGTTTTGCAGTTTTCAGAGTACAAAGTTTGTACTTATTTTGTTAAATTTATTCCTAAATATCTTTTTCTTGTTGATGCTGTTATAAATGAATTGTACATTGCTCGTGTACAGAAATATAACTCATTTATTTGAATAAGAAATCTCTGTGTCTGTGGTTTGGAAACTAAACTGATCAAATGATGACATATATATCTTATGAATGTTATAACTAATCAAAATGCCAGTGGAATCAGAAATATTTTTGCTAGCATGCTTTATTTAAATTACAACAAAATAATAAATTTGGAAGTTTCAAAATAAAGTTTTGGCATAATGCAAACTAAAAAAGTATCTTCGCATAGAAGTTTTGCTCTGCTCCTGAGATAGGCTTTTCTCCTATCCTGGCTGAAGCTGATTATGTGGATATGTTCTGACTGTCACTGTTAAAGCTGAGTAATGATTCAATAAGAGTGCGATAAGGCTTAGCTGAGATAAGGCTCCCTTATAAGAACATGATTTGATATTTACAAATAAACACAAACCCACAACAATGACAGCTAGAGAAATTACACAAACAATATTGAGGGAATTTCTCTAGCAAAACATAAATTTACATGTATAAACAATACCAAATAAAGGCAGCAAAAGCCAAAGTAGCTTTTAATAAGTTCTGCACAAACAGGGGATTTTGCTGCAGGTTATGCTTATAAAATACACAGCACTTCTACAACACTTATTTTAATAACTGGCATATTCTCAGCACACTTCTAGAATATTCCGAGTGTTATGCCATACAAGTCAGCCCCTTACTACATATATAGCTTTTTTTTTTTTTTTTTGAGATAGAATCTCGCTTTGTTGCCAGGGCTAGAATGCCGTGGCGTAAGCCTAGCTCACAGCAACCTCAAACTCCTGGGCTCAAGCGATCCTCCTGCCTCAGCCTCCTGAGTGGCTGGGACTACAGGCACGCGCCACCATGCCGAGCTAATTTTTTCTATATATATTTTTAGTTGTCCAGCTAGTTTCTTTCTATTTTTAGAAGAGATGGGGTCTCGCTCTTGCTCAGGCTGGTCTCGAACTCCTGACCTTGAGCTATCCGCCCGCGTCGGCCTCCCAGAGTGCTAGGATTACAGGCACCAGCCACCGCGCCCGGCCTACATATATAGCTTTGTTGTGTAATTACCTCACGTTTTACCTTGCTTCTTTTTTTTTGAGACACAGTCTTACTCTGATGCCCAGGCTAGAGTGCCATGGCGTCAGCCTAGCTCACAGCAACCTCAAACTCCTAGGCTCAAGCGATCCTCCTGCCTCAGCCTCCCATGTAGCTGGGACTACAAGCATGCCCGGCTAATTTTTTCTATATATTTTAGTTGGCCAATTAATTTCTTTCTATTTTTTTTTTTTTAGTAGAGATGGGGTCTCACTCTTGCTCAGGCTGGTCTTGAACTCCTGACCTCGAGAGATCCGCCTGCCTCGGCCTCCCAGAGTGCTAGGATTACAGGCCCTTGCTTCTTTTGACTTCTTTCATTATATTGTACTTATTTATTTCTCCTGTCTTCCGTAATGTCTACTGCTGAGTACAAAGTATGTACTCAATTTAACAAAATGGTATTGAGTATTTTTTATGTGAACTCCTCCAGGTAGGTTCTGTGAGGGAAGTAAGTTTCTCCCTGCTATTAAACTAGTGAAACTGCTAAACTATTTTTGGCCAAAGTAAATCATTTTGTTTCACTGTCTGTCTTCTCCCTTTGTTCGTCAGCTGGTTCTCCGTAATCCTTACCTTCTGTGTCAGAATGATCCTGCCCTCTATTTTATCAATGTTGAATGCAGATTACAATCTGTATTCAGTTACTCAAAGTTCAGAATCTGTCAGTCTTTATCACCTGTATTTCTAGGGGTCCATAGACTATTGCTGCCGATTTTATATAGCACAAATTCTTCCAGTGCTTCCTTTATAAAATTCCCATTACATCTGCTTGTTTCATGGGAATGGTTCTTCTCTAGAGAGTGTTATGGTGGGAAAATGATGTGCTCTGCCTAGTCGTGCTGGAACTAGCTTTTAGTGGCTTCTTAGAGCCAATGATTAGCATCCCTTTCCAACTCTGCTTTCATTGATGTCACTTTGGTAGCTTAAAAGTGGTCACAGTGAGAATATTTACACCACAGAAATTGCTAGTCAATTCTTATTTTTTTAAAAAAAATGATGGCTGCTAGATATTAACCAGCCCACCATTGTTAGATGACAAATATCTGCTTCTGTATGTCTCCCTCTACTGCACTGTAATAAATGCCTCCTTGACTGCAGCACCTTCCGGCTTTACTGGATGATCCATTCAAGTCTATTATCATGTAGGCAATAAAGAAGGGTTGAAAACCATAAACCAACACAAATGTAAGTGACAAGGCATGGACCTTGGCTTTAAGTTGTTAATTTACTGCCAAGCAATTTGTGAAAATCTCTTAAACAGAATTGAACTGAATTGAATCTGATTATAATGTCTACTTGTCCAGGAAATGTTATAAATATTCCTTCCTTCTGTGTTACTTAGGAGAAACCAGTAGAGATACACATTTTAAAAAATGTTTCACTATCAATAAAGCATCGCAAATTTTTGTCACTGAAAACAAAATTAAAAGAAACTGAAAATACTAATAAGGCTGTAAATGAGGAATATTAGCTGCTTTCAACTTTACCTTAAAAAAATTAGGCTCCATAGAAAGAAGTAACTTATGCTAGTGAAAATTTCTCAGCTAGAAGTTATCTAATAAAAAAAATTCATCATCTCGGGGGAAAACATTGTTCTGCTTTTTTTAAGGAAATTATTTTGACCCCCTCAACAAAAACCACCACCAAAAAAAAAGGTAGATACAAAGAATTCGAAAAAACACTAGAGTGGCAGAAATCACTGAGCTATTGTCCCTTCACTATCGATATGATCTTGAGTGTCAACTTATCTGGTTGATATTTTTAAATAAAAATTAAATAAAATTATTGGCCTACATTAGAGACCCTAAGACATACTCCCATGGTGGGGAATGTGGTCCACACTGGGGAAGGGGAGGTTGTATATTAAAATCACCTAGGGAGCTTTATCTTTGATTTAGAGATTCTGACGAAGCTCTGCCCATCCTTACGCTCAGCATCCTCATCTTAGTAGGTCATTGTTGCTATGGGAGCTTTCCTTCTCAGGTGGAATAGGAGTGGGTGGTTAATAAACGTGAGAGTTGCTGAATTAGATGGCCTCCTATATTTGTTATAGCTCTAACATTCTATGACAAATGCTTTTAGAAGAAAATTAATTTCTATTCATGGACTGCTATTCCTTCAGCAATCTTTACAAATCAATTCAGGAAGCAAGCAGCTGTGCGATCCTTGAAAATAAATCACTATGCAAGTGAAATCAGATAGCAGAAGGGAGTACAATTATTTATTTAGAAATGTAACTGAAGTTTAGATTTATTTCTTATTGATATACAACAATTCCATCAATAAATTTCAAACCCATAAATTATTCTACAAGTGCACATTTAACTTCCTAGTCACATTTTAAAAGCATCACGATAACATGGGTCTGGGTATCAGAACCATTTTATCCCTGAGAAACTATTAACTTACTCCCTAGCTGCAGGACTCCCAGTGTTGCCATACATGTATAGTAAGAGAGTCTGCATTGTAAAATTCCGTTACCCTAGCTATTTACAAAATAAAATATGCTAGGCAAACATTAATGATAAAACGTGAATATAATCAAGAATGCAAAAAAGCTGACTTTTCAAACATTTTTTTTTCAGTAATTGCTTTTTCTTTCCAGCACAGTTTATGGCACACGCGCGCGCACACACACACACACACACACACACACACACTGTGGTGCACCAATAAATATTTAACAGTTGGCTCTCCAGGAAAAAAAAAAATGCCCTGATTGGTAGGGTCTGCCAATTCCATGTTGTAAATCCTCCATGGCTAATTTCAAGCTACCAATATACCAACAGTAAACTCATAACTGAGAAGAGATGTACACAATTGGCTCTCGTGAGCTGGTTGAGTTGGCTTCAGCACATGGCAGCCCTACACTCTATCCATGATGCACAGAAATATATCATACCAAAATGTGTCACATAACACATAGTATACATATGATTTCTCTATTTTTCTGCAAATGCACAGTTAACTTCTATTTACATTTTAAAAGCATCACTACAATATGGTGACAGTGAGATTCTTAAATTCTTTCTTTCTTTTTGTCTTTCTTTCTTGTCATAGACATTTTTCCATTAAAACTATAGAGTGAAAGATTGAATCCACAATCATTTTAACTATAAATTGGTTAAGCCAGTCAACTATTGTTCAAGGCATATGTATATGCAGGTAACTGTCAATTGTTACAGGTAGTTGGAACAGTTAAAAAGTGGCTTAGCTTTCTCATTTAGGTAGAGCCTAAGTGACATATTTTAGAATTAATCATTAACAAACTAAACTAACCAGGACTACAAAAAAATTTATGGATATACATTTCCCACAATGAATGAATTAAATAACCACCTGAAAGCAGCAACCCTTTATCTGAAGCATGAACAAACGCCAATAGGAACAATTCATATACTTAATACTTGGCCCATTTATCTTCATGGAGATTCATAGGGTGAATAACATTTATAATAATATTATAAGAACATATTAAATTGCATACTGTATTAAAGCTCTGATCCTGTCTTGAATTCAGTGTTTGGAATAATACCAAAAACAGGCTGAGGGAAGAACTGAGTGGCATTTTCAAACTAATAGATATTTATTGAGCTACTACTATGTGCAAGGCAGAGCACCTAGGCACTGCATGGTACACAAAGCTAAACACATTCAGTCTTCTCAATGAATTTACAATCAATAAGGGGCAAAAAGACAAGATATCCAATATTTGAAACATAGGGACTAGTAGGACCCATAGAAGGAAAGATCCCATTCTTTGAGAGAGATGAAAAGTCTTTGGGGGCAAGATGGTATTTAAAAAATGAAGTAATGATAATTCGAACTAAAGATGAATAAAATGGTTCTACTAAAATTTGTCCAGTTCCAGCCTCAGATGCTAGGTGACTCTTTGCTAAATCCTGGTATTTAAGCTTCTTAATGATTACAGGAAAATAAGTTCTGGCCATTATAAAAATTCTTAAAACAAGGAGTCTCTCTGCCTTAACAGGTGGTATCTGGAGGCCGTTGAACTCCATCTTTAAGTTATTTAATAGGCAGCAGGCAGAACATGCCATTAAGTTAGATGCAGCTTCTGCACACTTGTGTCAATCTGGATGCCAGGATGGATGAGTAAGGAGGGCAATGTGGAAGACAACTCCAGTGATTCCCTTAACCCTCTTTGAGGAAAGGAAATCTTTGGGATAAAATTGGATATTTCCTCAAGTCTACTGGTGAGAAAAGCATGTCATTCTTACCAGCATGAGCCAAGAGTAGTTTAAGTTTGAAAATAATTCATCACATTTTCTCAAACTCTTTATATTCAGAGCACACATCTTAGGAAGAAAATATTTTAGTATTAACATGTTAACGTAAATGTCTCAAGTAATCCTAAAGCACATTACTAGGATCAGCTAAATATGCATATGTACAAATGTTTGTTAGATTCTGTAGATAACAAACTAAAGATTTTCCAAGCTGACTTTAAGTAGAGCCCAGGTTGATAGATGCTTCAACTATTGGCACAGCAACCTTGAGAAGAGTTCAAACACTGAGAATGAATGAGGAAAGAGGTTCTGGCTGGAGGGATTTCTGCCCTCTACAGTGACTTGATAGTCAAGAGGTCATTACGGTTCTGTATTTTGATGAGAAGCATTTACCCTTCAACCAGCTCATGCTGACATTTCTTCAGGATTCACTACTATCTTAAAATAAGTTCTGAAAAAGGTTTTGTGCTGAATCATTACAGTCAGAATAATCAGAATGAATGCCACCCCTAATATCAAAAAGAGTAAAACTGAAATCATTATAGGGAAACAATCATGTGACATTTGTCCATATGCTTGATAAGCAATGTTATTGGTTGCAACCCCTACACAAAGGCCAGAGATTACATAAGTACTGATTTATCGGTTATTCACTGAGAGTGAGTACCTGAAGGAGAAGGCTGTCCTTTTACTACTCCATTTTTAGTCTTTTCTTCTGAATTCATTACTTCCTTGTAGATAAGTTCTGTAAGAAACAGTCATCTGTGTTATTAGAGAAAACAAATTTCTCCTTAATCTACAGAGAAATTCATTAGTTAATGAAAAATAATAACATTTTGATGGGGTTGAGGAAAAGAAAAATCAATTAGGATTGCTTTATTTCCCTATTTCTCTATTTCCTTGCAATTAGCATAGAGCCTGGAACAAGCAGGTACTCAATAAGGCAGTTGAATAAATAAATGTATGCAGAATACACATTTTACTTGTTTTCTGAATCTTTGGGGGAACTTCTGATGCATTCTAGCTTCATCTATTAAGGATTTTGATGGCTCTGTTTTTTAATATCCATTTTCTTTTTATACTCACCTCCTAAGAGATGCACATATTCTCATGTTTTTAAATTATTTCCAACCCTTACAATTTCCATCTCTTACTGTATCTATTCCCCAGACTCATATCTTGTATTTGTAAATCTAAACTTGCCTAAAACCCAACACATAAAAAATTTATTTTGTTCGTTCTCAAACTAGCATCCATTTTTGGCTTTCTTGTTGCCAGAGTTAAATTAGATGTATTCAGTCCTTTTTTACTTTTCTCCCTTTATCTAAAATTCATGTAGCCCTACCCATTCTTGTTTTGCAATGGCTTACAATACATCACCATCTTTTACAAGTAGTCGTTTCCCAAATTTCTCACTATCTAGTCCATATCCTCAAATGATGGTTATATCCTATTCATAAACTTCTAAGGATCATCTTCCTGTCCTTACTTAGATCAACGCAAGACTTTTCCATCTACCCCTTGGAATCTTTTCATATGCTCATTTTCCCATATTCACCATGATCCCTTGACAATCTCTTTACTATCCTTATAACATGTTTTTGTTTGTTCCTACTCTTATTCTCCTGTTAGCCTCCCATCTGGTATTTTCCTTTTTTTCCCTCCAAATTTACATTTAATTCCTTTAAGGTAGCTTAAAAGTTTCTTCCCTTTTGATCTTTCCTTTATGCTCCTTCCCATTTTTATCTGATCATTTGTTAAAATCTGCTTTGGTTTTCTCATATTTATTCCGTTGGGTATTAGTTTAACAATTTTTCGTAAGCTAGATTTGTTTTTCTGCCTTGTTTCACTCTGAGTATAATCTTCAAGGTGCAGTATGTGTTTGGAAACATTTTGCTAAGAAAATGAATTAATGTAATAATTCATTCCTTTTTACTTTAAGAAAGAAATAAGAAATAGGCCACTTAGATACACATATTTTCTATTTAAATCATCAAGACTTGTAAATCTAGTAAAATTCCTATATTAACCGTCTTTTATTTTCTAAAATCTAAAATTATCTCAGAATTAACTTTAATGTTATATTTCTTGTGATAATTTTATGTATAAACATGGAAAGTTTAATTCTGAAATTCTGAACAAAAGCTTGCCCCCCACCATGACAAACAATCACTACTATTTAAAAAGGTATCAATACTTAATTCCTTTCATTCCTGAGCAAATGCAATATTGCTATTAGGGCAAACCAACAGATTAAAAGCCCTGAGGACACTTTCTGAGTTTTAATTTAAAAAAATAGTATACTGTTTAAAAATAGAGTCACCTTTCCATTCTTCGATGGTGTGCTCTCTTTCATCCAACTGTTTGTCATATATCTGAGGTGGAGGCTGCCAAATAAAAATAAACAATCAACTTTGCAAAACCAAACATAAGTAAGGTCTTACAATGAATGCATGATAATACCTTGTCATTGATAGGTTTTGGTGGTGATCAGAGCATTATATAAATTACAAGATAATTACAGTAGTTCAGAAGTTAAAATTTCCACACAAACTTCTCGATGATTCATTTATATTACAGTATTTTCTGCTCACTAAATAAAGCAGCACAACCCAAATCCTGAGAACCCACTTCCCAATGTCTTGTAATTCACAACCCACGCCTGAGCAACTAATCACTTGTCTTTTAAAACGCAAACAAGACACTTGATTACAAGGGTCCAGAAGCTGCTATAATATCTCCTCCCTCACTAGCCCTACAACAGAGCTATACCAAAACTACCCCAAACTGATAGGATTTTGTTGCATTTTTAGACCATCCCTGAAGAAGACCATCCATAATATCTCCTAACAGACCATAGCACTAGTCCTCAATATAAAGAAATACTTAGACCAAATCTACCTTTTGGTTTTCTTGAAGCATCACAAAATACCTTTATATATTGCTGTGTGTCCTATATTTAAATGATTTCAAGCTTTTCTCCCCCCTCAGGCAGAAGAAACTGAATTGCCAGTTATCTATCGAGGTGGGTCTCTTTGAACCCCTGAGTGGTCTCCTGCCTAGTCCTCTCTAGGACAAACGATGTGACAGGGACTCCAGTCTGACTTATGGAGTCAGTGTGCCTCTTCCTCTATGGAGTTCAGATATGGAAAAGGAGAGATTTTCACCAACCCACATGCCTTCCAGGAAGGAGAGTCTCAAATAAACTCCCTGACCTCTTCTTCCTGATATTTACTTGAGGAAATCTATTGTGGTAGCTTGAATAGCTCCAATTCAGGCTAAGTAACAGGGGGAAAAAATCTCTTGGGAAAATAAGTCACCACGAAACAGAGAAAGATGGGGCTGAGGAGCTACGCTGGCTGACACTGGCTTAAGCACAAAGAATAGCTATAAAATTGATGGAACCATGACACAGGGGACCCTAGAATTAGTCCTTATCCAGTACTACAAAAGCAATAGCTTCTGTGAGAAACTAAGAGTCACTCAACAAGAGTGACTCAAGCCCATGAGAACATGGATGTTGTAAATGGCTCTTGTAAGAAAGGAATTGGACAAGATTTTCAGAGAGATCCTCTGGCTTCTGTCAGAGGCTCTTTGGCCCATGAGCAGCAACCTAGTGCTACAGTAGCCCTTCTGTAACGCAGTCAGAATCTCTAGTAGCCTGAGTCACGACAGACACAAATATTCATCCTAACCCTGGCATGCTGGGGCACCCTCACATCCTGCAGAAGTAGCTAGTTATGAAAATAGAAGACTTTGTCCAGTTGTAGTGAGGCAACTTAGCATAATACTGCAGTATTGAGAGATAACTACCCATGGACCAGACATTCCTTTAGCATCTCTGATTGCTACCAGGGCAGAAGGCTTTAAACCAGCTCCTGCAATTCAGATGGAGCTGGCTGAGTAGCTCTCCTCAGTAGCAGTCAGCACCCTGACAACCAAGTAAAATGGCCCCACAAAAACTGAAAGAACACGAGAACACTGACCATAGAAAGGTGAGGGGACTGGGATGATCAAGCACAGCTCTCAGGACGTGACTGATGTAGGACCTCCCACCTCAAACTAAAAAGGACTCCCAAGTTATAGGAATATCATGACTTAAGACTGAATGAGTCAAATGAAGTTATTTTTGAAAATTTGTGAAACTGTTATCTAAGGAAGCTACTGTAAAGCCAAGCTCTGGTTTTATAAAGACGCTTTGCCAAGTGGTAGATTTCCTGCTTTGCCTCTTCCTGAGCGTGTGTAATGCTGTGATTAGGTCCCCATACAAGTAGCCTTGTCCAGGACCCCTGTAGGACACATGCACAAAAGCTCCCAGAGCCCCCAGAGCTCTGTACACTGTTGGCATCTCTTTCTTCTTCCAACAATAGACTCAGCTAGAGATCCTGCATAGCTGGCTTATTCACACAGTGGAGTTTTCCATTCAAGTTTTAAAATTGAACATGGCTCAAGAGTACAGATCCTGCCAAAGTTCATAAATGCCATTTTCTCTGTGCAACAAAGCTATTTTGAGGAGATTTTCCTTAGAGTTGCAGTCTATAGGTGTTGCTGATATATAGAGCACAAAGTATATAAACTCTAATCACAAACAAATTGCAAAGAGAGAAAGCAAAAACCAAGAGGGGCTGCTTTAAGCACACTTGCATTTATAATTTGTGTTCAAGGGTCAAATGAGCTATATTTTCAGGTTTTGGTGTTTTCTTTTCTTTTCTTTTTTTTTTTTTTTTTGAAGAGAGGATACATATGTCACCTACAATAAAAGTGTACACTCATATAAAGATGTCTTTAAATGATGATATTAAACAGTAATTGATTGTTGTTGGATTGTTGAATCCAAAGAGAGCAATGTTCTAACACACACATACATGTGCTTGGCAGCAATCATCAGCATGTGATGTGTGACCCGCAACACTCCCTGCCTCCATCCGCTAAAGAGAAGTTGGCATGTGACTGCTCTGTTGTTCTCTTTCCCCACCTTACGAAATAGGAATGATTCTCTTTTGCTAGATAACCATCTAAATAAAAAATAAATGAAAAGTGGATATAAAGAAATGCCCCAGAGATGTTTGTTAAGAGAATATTTTAAGAAAGTTTAGCAGATCAGAACTATTTGAGATATGAGAAATTAAGGATGAGAAGAAATCAAGGACAACACGTGGAGAGTTATTAGGGCTTGTGACTTTTGTCCCTTGGATATCCCTCAAGAGATTGAAGATTCATTCCCTTTCCATTATTTTGGAAGGTTTGGGCTTGACTTACTTGCTTGAAATTCTTGCAGAAATTGAACCACGGATTCATACGGATTGTGTAAATGATAACTTAATATGGATTAGGTGTATTTTATACTGATGGTATTTCAGATGTATATATATGTATGTCCAAGTTGTTTCAATTAAATAAGAAAAAAACACATGAACTAGTATAGTCACCAAGTTAGTAAATACTAGAATTTATTCATTTATTAAATTAATTCTTTCAAAATGCCCATTCTTGGGCACCTGACATGTGTCAGAACATTAGAAATTGAGATTTCAAAATTGAATAATGTGACTGCTCACCTCAAGGAGCTCACAATTTACTGGGGTTAAGACTGATGCAAAACAGATAAGTAGTACACAACAACATAAATGATAGAAATGTGTCTATGGTATGTGGGGACAGAGTGGAGAAACCCTGACAAACCTGGATTTGACTGCAGCAAGTGACACTTATTCAGTGAGCAAAAGATGTGTGGAGGTTGTCAGGATAAAAGAAGGAGAAAAAGATGACTCCAGGCCAAGGGCACACAGCATGATCCAAGGCACAAAGCCTAGAAAACAGAATGGTGGTGGTGGTGGTGGTGAACAAAACAATGCACAAAATGTCAGCAGAAAGTCCTTATCTGTCAATAATTACCTTGAATGCAAAAGGCTTAAATTCTCCAATCAACTTAGATACGAAGATGGCTGAGGGAGCAGTATAAAATGACTCCTAGGTATCTGGTTATATCATCTGGGTAGAAAGTAGTGCCATGAATTGTAAGGAGGAGAGGGAATAGATTTTGTGTGGATAAGAGATATACCCAGCTCGATATTTAGCATGTTAACAGTGAGCTGCCAATTTAAATTCCAGAGACTGTTAGAGTTATAGATCTGGAACTCAAGACAGTTCTATGGTACAATGCATAGATTTGAGTCATTTATGGTAATTAAAATTAAAGCTGTGGCAGAAGATAAGACTTCCAGGGAAAGAAGAAATTAGGGCTATAAGGAGAGAACTCCTGGGATACACAATTCTAAGGGAAGAGAAAACAACTCAGACTCAGCAATGGAGGCTGGAGTGTTGTCACCACAGAAATCAAAGGGGACAGGTGCAGGAAGGAGTGTGTTGTCAGATACATAAGACGCCAGTTTTCTTTGGACTTGGCACCTAAGAGGGCACTGGTGATTTTAGAGAAAGCAGTTTCAAGGTTTGACAAGTGAACTAGAGTAACTGTAAGTAAACAAGGACAAGTATTTTACAGAGACTTGGCTATAAAGGTGGAAGACACACTTCCACTGCTAAAGACAAAGATATAGTAAAAAATCTTGGCTTTGATTCTTTGTTCTTTTAAATGAAAGCGGCTAGAGCATGTTTATTTGTATGAAGTAGTCCCCAGTGGACACACAGACAACAGGGAAGGAAAAGACCCACGTGCAGAAAAGAAAGACCACAAACAAAAGAGTACTGTATGCTGGATTTCCTGTATCTTGTATAACTGACTCTATCCTGGTATTATCACTTTTCTCCTCAACATCTTCGTCATCCTAGTACCATTCATACTAAGCTGATTTTCATATATTATCTTGTTTAGTCCTTATGACAACCCTCCTCTCTCCTAGGTATGCAACTGAAGCACAAAGAGATTAAATAATATATCAGTAGGTGGTGCAGGCAATATTTAAACTCAAAACTGTCTGAATGCAAAATTACAAAATCTGGATTCTTTGTATTTTTCTACTCAACTATGGCTTATAATATAGTTCCTGCTAATTCAACCTGTTGAAATAAATATATTCAAAGATTTTGTTAGGCAAACAAAGCAACAGAAATTAGCAGGAAGAAAAGTCAATGCCATTCTCTAGCTGGAGGGACCCTCAAAAATACTATTAATTAGTATCACAGATACAAATTTCCATGTCTACTCAATAGAAGTGACAGGATGTGCACTGTACTGTGATGCTGCCACCTTGTGGCTGGAAAAAAACATTAAGTAAGAGGTGCTTATGTGTGAATTCATCATTTTCATCAAATTGCTCTAACATAGGAATTCTCAACTATGGCTGCACATTGAAATAATCTGGGAGCTTTAAAAACACTAACGCCTGGATCCCACCCCAGAAATTCTGATTTGATTGTTCTGGGGTAAACCCTGGGTATCAGGATACTTAAAACTCCTAAAATGATTCCAATGTGCAGTAAGATTAAAACTTCTGCTCTAACCATTTATACAGTAATAATAGCAAGTTTTGGCATCCGCCTAAGTATGCTTCATTTTTATAGATGGAAAAGAAAATATTCTAGAGAAGGTAAGGATTTTCTTTCAGTCTTCAATGATGTCTGTTTCCTGGTAAAATGAAATGACTTTTGGACAGAAATACCATGTGCTAAGATTTTAAAATATAGGACAAAGAGATTTGTGAATTATAATCAAGGTGGACACAAGATTTGAGTCTCGTAATCAAATGTAGTCTGTAAGCCAAAGTAAGCAAGAAGAATCTCTGAGCCTCCTGAATAAGTCACAGGTTTCCTAAAAGGAACAATGGAAAGAGCACTAAACTAGACGCATCCTTGACTCTGACATTAGTAAGATGAGTGACCTTGGGCAAGTCACTTAGTTTGCAATGAAAGAGTTTCATACACTGCTTTATTTAAGAGAAAACTAATTCCAAATGTTAGAACAAATATCTAACCAGGTAATTCATCAAACCTCTCCTAAGAACTTGCCATGTCATGTGCAAAGCATTGCATTATAATGTGTTATCTATGGAAAGCACTAGTGTTGCTTGGAGACATCATAGCAGTAGGTGACCAGAGGAAACTTTGAAAGCTAATAATGCAAATTTTAATTATAATGTGAATTGAGTGTAACTGGAAAGCTAATTAAGTAATGCTCTAGTAGTTTCATAAGAAAGTTAGATTCAGTTTTCCTTATTTTTCATTCTGTTCTGTAGTTTTTTCAGATGATAGTTTGCAAATTTATTAGCCTTAGACCATCAAAAATTGTAATCATATCTTGAAAATGGAAATTCTCTTTCCTGCTCCTTGGAAATTAATTTTTTCTATAATTCTTAAACAGAAAAGGCTCAGTAATTGCACCACCAATCACCCAGTGCCCAAGTCATAAATCTTTCTTTTTTAAATTGATTCTTTTAACACATATTTATTAACCAACTACTGTGTGCTATTAGTCATCTTTGAAATCCATGTCCCTTTGACCCCAAATCTAATTATTTACAATTCATATTGATTATTAACTTTTAAACATCTCTTGAATCTTCTGCCCATGTCTACTCTCAAGCTACCATCAGTTCTAATCTAGATCACTACAGATTTATCCTAGGTATTTTTTTTTTTTTTTGCAGTTATTGTAAATGGGATTGAGTTCTTGATTTGGTTCTCAGTTTGTTCATTACTGGTATATAGAAATACTATTGATTTTTGTACATTGATTTTGTAACCAGAAATAACCTGAAACTTTACTCAATTCATTTATCAAATCTATAAGTCTTCTGGACGAGTCTTTAGGGTTTTCTAGGCATGAGATCATATCATTAGCAAACAGATAATTTGACTTCCTCTTTTCCAATTTGTATACCCTTTTTTTTTTCTTTTGCCTGTTGCTCTGTCCAGGATATCCAGTACTATGTTGAATAGAAGTGATGAAAGCCGGCATCCTTGTCTTGTTCTAGTTCTTAGGTGGAATGCTTTCAACTTTTCCTTGTTCAGTATGATATTGGCTATGGGTTTGTCATACACGTCTTTTATTATTTTGAGATATGTTTTTCCTATGCCTAGTTTGTTGAGGGTTTTTATCGTGAAGGAATGCTGAATTTTATCAATCGATGCTTTCTCTGCATCTATTGAGATGATCATATGGCTTTTGTTTTTAATTCTGTTTATGTGGTAGATCACATTTATTAATTTACATAAGCTAAACCACCCTTGCATCCTTGGAATCAAAACCACTTGATCATGGTGTATTATCTCTTTGATGTGCTATTGAATTTGATTTGCTAGTATTTTGTTGAAGATTTTTGTATCTATGTTCATCAGAGACATGGGTCTGTGGTTTTCTTTCTTTGTATCAGGGTAATATTGACTTTGGTATCAGGGTGACATTCACTTTGTATAATTAGGGAGGATCGCCTTCCTCTTCATCTTTGGAAGAGTTTCAGCAACATTGGTACTAGTTCTTTGTACATCTGGAAGAATTCAGCAGTGAATCCATCTGGTCCAGTGCTTTTTTTGTTGGGAGATTTTTTATTACTGATTCAATCTCACTACTTGTTATTGGCCTGCTAATGGTTTTTATTTCTTCCTGAATCAATCTTGGGAAGTTGTATGTTTCTGGGAATTTATCCATTTCCTCTATGTTTTCTAGTTTGTGGGTATAGGGATGTTCATAGTAGTCTCGAATGATCTTTTGTATTTCTGTAGTATCAGTTGTAATGTCTTCTTTTTCATTTCTGATTGAGCTTATTTCAATCTTCTCTTTTCATCTGTTGATTTTGTTTATCTTTTCAAAGTGTTTCGTTGATCCTTCGTATTGTTTTTTGGCCTTAATTTCATTTAGTTCTGCACTGATTTTTGTTATTTCTTTTATTCTGCTAGGTTTGGGTTTGGTTTGTTCTCAGTTTTCTAGTTCCTTGAGGTGCAATGTTACATTGTTAATTTGTGATCTTTCAATCTTTCTCACGTAGGTATTTAATGCTATCAACTTCCCTCTTATCACTGCTTTTTCTGTATCCCAGAGGCTTTCATGTAATATGTCACTTTTTTCTTTTCTTTCAAAGTTTATTTTAATTTCCATCTTGATTTCATCATTGACCCAAAGATCACTCAGGAGCAGGTTGTTTAATTTGTATGTATTTTTATAGTTTTGTTCCTCTTGGAATGGATTTTAGTTTCATTCCACTGTCATCTGAGAAGATACTTGATATGATTTCAATTTTTAAAAATTTATTGAGACTTGTTTTGTCGCCTAAAATATGGTCTATCTTGGAGAAGGTTCCATGTGGTCCATTTATTCTAGAATCCAGTTTAACTCCAGTGTTTCTTTGTTGTCTTTTCTATCTCAATGATCTATCTAATGTTCTCAGTGGGGGGTTGAAGTCCCCACTATTATTGTATTGTTGTCTACCTTTTTCTTAGGTCTAATAGTATTTGTTTTATGAATCTGGGTGCTCTGGTGTTAGGTTCATATATATCTAGGGTTGTTGTATCTTCTTGTTGAATTCATCCTTTTATCATTACATTAATGACCTTCTTTGTCCTTTTTTACTATTGTTGATTTAAAGTCTGTTTTATTTGACATAAGTATAGCTACTCCTGTTTACTTTTGGTGTCCATTTGCATGGAATATCTTTTCCACCCTTTTTCCTTGAGTCTATAAAAGTCTTTATCACTTAAGTGAGTATATTATAGGCAACTCTACTATACTGTAAACTACTAAATAATAGAAACTATGTCTTTTTATTATGGGAATTAGTGAATCCTCCATGGCAGTGTATAATTGAAGCACAGTAAAAATTTAGGTGAATTAATGAAGTGGACCTGTCCAAGATGTGATGAGACCTCAAGTCTAGGTCTTCTAATTTTTGCCCCTAAGTGGTTTCCATTGTGCTCTACTGTTTCCCCATGTCATGATCTTGGCTTTTACATTCTGTAGCTTTTGGTCTTCTCCTGTTGCCTAGAGCACCTTAGTTTGGGAAAGCTAGATTATATGTGACCATATTTTAAATTAAAAGTCATTGCAAGCCAAGATTTTTTCTTAGATTGTAGCTAAGCCTTCCATTCATGGGAGAGCTACTTATTAAGAACTTCTCTGCGAGTGTGTGTATAAGAATTCTGGGTGGGAATAAACTCTTGTTTGTGATTCAACAGGAATCACACAGCAGTGGAGCAAGAGTGTGAGCAAGCCTACTTCAGAAAAAGATGTGGTGACAGATTGCTGTACTATGAAACAGCATTCTGGCACATATGTCATGAAACAAAGTCATCAAAAATGCTTTCTGCTGAACTTAGTCCAAAACAACACACATATGAGATAAGAAATATTCAGAAAAAGTCCCTGAGGCATAGCTATTTTATCTCTCACTTTTTTATAGAGAAACACAACTGAGGTTCAGCTTTCAAAATGCACCTGATGGTAGAAATCAGATTCTCCCTGGGATTAGAAACTGTGCGAAGTTTCCTTTAGTTATTGATTAGAGATATTTTTCATAAACAATAAGTTTCATTCTCTTTCACAAGATATTGTGGGCCACTATTCCACAAATGACCCTGTGAGTCTCATATTAAACCTCCAGCAAATTATGGAAGTGGGTTTTATGATTCTTACAAGCTCCTTGCCATTAGAAAGGGACATAATAATTTTATTATAGCACATACTCTGGGAAAGACCATAAACTTTTAATAGACTTGTAAAAAGGGAGTGTAACCTTTTCAATATTCTGTCTCATCGTTCGATGAATCTATTCTACCTTCTCCTCATATATAACAGATGCCCTAGGGCCTAAGCAGTGGTTCTACACTTGGGAAGAAAATGTTCAGATTCAGCCTTTTCCCTGAATCTGAAGGTTACCACGATTTAGTACCTTAGAATACTTCCTGCCTAGCTTTTTTCTGACTTTTTTTGTAACTCTTCAACTTCCAGCTTATAGACTTTGATCTATTTACAGTTTTGGTGACATTCTGACTTCATCTCTGTAGTTTTCATGTGAGCCTAAAAATAAGTCAACAGAAACATCATACAGGGTTTCATAACTGTTTGTTTTCACATGATAACACGTTCATTTTCACTATAGTTAGGGATTATACTTTCTGAGTATGTTTCCCCCCTTTCCTAGAATGAGAAAAACAATGTCACCTCTGAAGGGCAGTATCAGTTTCTTTATCAATAAAGGTTCTACATTGAAAACGCTCACAATAATATGAGGATGGGTAGGAGTTCTTTAAAGCTGCCCTGGAACTTATATACACAGTGGTTAAGAGAAGATTCTGTTATAACTGGCAAAAACTTTAAGTCGGATTTTATTATTGGAGCAACATTACAGGTAGTCAAACAGGGCAGGAATGCTAATCACCAAAGGAGTTATGTTTCCTAGAAATCAGCCAATTTTATGGCCTCTATTTGCCTCAAGGCAAAGCTGTCTGACAGAGATCCTCTCTTGACCTAATCCTATTCTTTTCCTCTTTTTATTCTTCCTCTTAGTATAAAATTTGGTAAATTTTAATTGACAGAACACCTGGTTTATGGATTACATCCTAGACAGATGCCACAATTGGATAACTTCTTTCTTTCCAGGATGAAACATAAAAAAATAAAATACACCATCACAAATGCCTACTAACCTGAATTAAATAGGTGGATGTCACAATATCTAAAATATCACCGAGGAGAGAAGAAATAAATCATATATTTGGAAGAATCTGACAGGACACCTAAGCCATAACTCAGCCTTTCAGAGAGCATGATATGTGGAATGTTCTAGAAAAATAATTTCTGTTCCTTCCTCCTGTTTTAAAAGAATGTTCTTTCAGTGATCTATTCAAGAGATTAATAGCACTCATGATCTAAAGTGCTCAGGACAATATATGAAAAGAGAATCTGGAGCATGGACTCTACTAGTCAATAAAACAATTCAACCATTCCAGCTTTTGACACCTGAGTCCTTTATATGTTCAGTGAATTCTGAATATCTTTTGAATTGAAATCAAGAAAAAAGTTTGCTAAAAATAGGGACGAAGAAGTTAGTGTTTCAGTGAAGTACATATTCCTGTTAGATGTCACATAGGGAGAAGGGCCCCTAAAAGCAGGTGGCTAACTCTATCTACAACAAACATTTTGACAAGTTCCCACCAGCACAATACATGGCAGCAAAACAATCCAAATGTGATTCAAAAGATATCTTCACTTTAACAGCTGAGGCACTGGGTATGCAAAATGTAATGGAGTTATATTTTCTCTAGAAGGCAATTAGTAAATTGCTCACATTTTGCTGCTGAAAGAATACATCAGCATAGACAGATGGAAATTCAGAATTCCACAAATGACAGATATTAGGAATTAGAGACATTGATTTAACTCTCACCAAGCAAATGAAAGCCACAAAATATGAATTGCTCTTTCTATAATTAAACACATAATTAGAGTGTATCAAATTCCTATCTATGGTTGCTCACATTTCTCCCACCTTATTTCTAAATTTATATATTATACATTCTGCGTCTAACAAACCTACTTAGAGTTCAAGTCCACATTAAAAGGGTCTGCCATGACAGGTAGATGGCAGTAAACTATTTCTCAAATTAAGTTTTCCATGGGTTGCACAAGCTTTTCCACAGCATGACGCATGCTGCAATAATAAGAAATTTTAAGACTCAAAGAGCTAGTTCTTGTGTCAGGACAGATGGAGAGAACAGCTGAGGGAGGAATTCGGCCAGTTTGTTGACTCCATGTGAGTTGAAAAAAATCAGGTTTAAAAGAATCCATAGGAACATTTAGTCTGAAAAACAGAATTTAAATTATGGCAATTTTAGAATGGGAAGATAAGGATAATATTTCACGTTACAGCATCACTCAGTAACCTCTTTGTCTTTACATGGCCTGAAAACAAAAGGTCACCTGTGACCTCCACAGAGGTCATAGACCAAACAAACTAGTGATGAGCATTTGGGAAATATGTAGACTGACTGTCAAATTTAAAATACATAAAAAATAGTATAACATATTATGAAAATGAAATCACTAACATCTTAAGTATCTCAGATATCATTGTTAATTATTCTCTTCCTTGCTGTGAAACGGGGTAGTTCTCCCTCCTTTGGAAATATTTAAGAGAACTTAGCATTGCTAGAAATAATCTGAGAAATCTTTTTGAAAATAATTTCTTTTATAAAAGCCCCAAATATGGCTTCCCTGAGAAAATTCAATTGATGTGCTTTATCAAATACAGCACTGTGTCTAGTTTTAAATATGAAAGAAAAAACTCTTTACAAGCTTTCCCAATTGAAATCCAAAGTAATCAATAAAAATGATTCCAAAAAATCTAGAAAAAATAAAAAGGGAAATTATTTTACTAAAAAAAGAAAAAAGGGGGAGTTCATATATATAGCATCAAGAAACAAACTGGTAGTATAATCTAAGGTCATACTGAGAGTGATAGGCTCTGTGAAGTCCTCTTCGCTATTAATAAAAAGTAATAGAGGCTTTTTCTACCCATGAAATATGAAAAGAAACTAGTTTTCTTATTATTTGAATAAAATAAAGTTTTTCTTCTTTAATAAAAATTCTCAAATTTCCATTAAAAAATCCTTAAATAACTCAAGTTCTGTAGTTGATGTTTATTTAAATATTTAATAAGTGTTTTCTATAGTTTGAGAGTTGCTATTAAATTTTTTTTTATATAATAAACTTCATATGCAAACTGACTTTCTTCTCAGGCAAACAAAAGTAATGTCTATTAACCATATTAAACATATGTCCATATCATGTGGGGAAAATCAGGAAACAAAAACAGTAGTTACTACTAATGGATTTATTATTCAGAAACGGACTTGAGGACATGCCCTAACCTTTTGATATTACTCAACAAAGGAGAATGTCAGTGACAAAGACTTCAATCCTCTTTCCTCCCAATGGAAGAGATACAGAGAGTCGTTTTCATTTATAACTCACCTAAATGGTCTCTTCCAAATATTTCATGTTTAACTCACAGTGCTAAACTTAATAAAAAGAGTATAAAATATTTAAAGCAAGCATATGTATAGTTTATTCAGTTGCTTATCTCCAAAAAGTAGACAAATACTTATGAACTATTTGAATATTAAATGCATCAAGGTTATATTCATTGTAACTCATATTTTTTCTTATCTTTCCTGAATTTATATACATTGAGCCTGGCAGAATATATTGAATACATTTATAATTGAATATATTTATAAGCCTATTCTTTACCATGTTGTTTTATGAATTTATTACGGATTCAAACAGATGGCACTGGATTCTCTTCTACTGGCAAAGTAGAGGTAGGTATACATCAGCAGAAAACAAAACAAAACAAAAGGACTTAAAATCATGTGTGGAACTAGATCATTTCCAGTGATTATTCAAAAAAAATGATATACAATATTTCTGTATTTCTGCAGTTTCTTGGCCAGCTAGTCTTTTTCACCAGATTCACATACCTTTTCTAATTAAAAAGTAGTAAAATTACAGATGTGAAAGTCATAATAGTAATAATAATAATGATAACAATAATTTATATGCTCCTGACCATCATGCACTGTACCAAGCACTTTATGTGCATTAACTCTTTAAATTCTCTGAATACTATGCAGTAAACATGATAAAACAGGAGACCTTTATTGGTTAAGAAAACTGACTTGCAGAAAGGTTAAGAAATTTGACCAACATGAGCACAGCAGAAATTTACACCAATTTTTAAAATTTTCAAGTCCATGTGTACATGATTAATTTTCCTTCTTAGAGTTATGACAACATTCATGTGCTCTTCTCTTTTGATTTTGGTACTTTGGTAATATTGGAAACGTGTTACGATAGCTCGTAGCATGATTAACAGTTTAGTACACATAGTATTTCTCTACTCTTTTCTACTGTTCCTATAAACATCACATTCTTACACAGTTTCTCCTTTATCCCCTGTCCGCTTGCCTCTATTTCCTTCCACTCAAATTTATTTTTCTTCCCTCTTATCCTTGAATTTCCTTCCTTCCCTAACATCATGTGAGTTACTGGAAAGCTGTTTGAGCTTGGTAAATTTCCTTGAGGACTTGTAATTGTGAAAATTCAGATTATTTGATACTTCCATTTATTTGGATTATAGACACCAGAGTTTAATTTGCTCACAGTTTTTGTGAGCCCTGGTAAAAGACATATCACTTTCATTCAAGCTCTGAGCCATGTGTCCATAAAGAAAGGTCATTTTATTTTAAATACATGTCCATATGCAGTAACAAAGGCACTAATTCTAAGGATATTGCAGAAAGCCTAGCTGACTGCTGCTTCTAGAACCTTCAGGATCTGTCTCTTCTTAGTTGAAACCTCTGTAATACATTAATACTTCATAGATTAATAAACTATTCTGGCCCTAGGATCAGGATTCCAACCTATTCACTGCAACACGTCTAGATATAAAATATGTTTACCCTTGTATAATCAATGATCCCAGTATAGATGTCAAATACTTGTTTGTTCTCCTGTGTATTACCTGATCTCTGTTCCTATACCTTCAGGCTCTATCAGATCTTTCCCTAAAAATTCATATGTCCTGTCTTGTTGCTATCCATTGCATGACAATATTGAAATGGTTAACGAAAAAGGCTCTAGATATTTTAGTATCCTAAATTTTATCTTTTTATTATACAAAAAATTTTTCATAAAAATTTAAAATAAACTTAAAAACTCATTGTTACTCTTTTGTAATATGTTGTTACAGATTCTAAGCAACTGTCTCTTTTATAGGCAGCATAATTATGAGTGAATTTCAAATGCAGACTTTATGATTCTAATTAAACTCTAGGCCACAATCCATTAAAAACAGATTACATGCATTAAATTAGTTGTAAGAAAAAACAAATATTCCACATGAATCTGAACTATGAAAATAAGTGAGGAGCAACAATTTCAAATAATTTATATTTGTCTAAAATTTTTACCAACATAACCTAAAACATTTTTTGAATTTCATCAGAGATAAAATTCTTATACTTAATTTTTATATACATATACATCACACTTTCTCTTACTTATTTTCCTACTTCATTCTACTCCAAGAAATCTTTGAAATTATGTCCCAAGCATGAGAGACAGAAAGAGATTCTGTATTTCAGTTGTAAGAACATATTAGTTTTAAGAACATTATCATTAAACTCAGAAATATTTAATCGTGGGGATTGTAGTTTGTAAGAATCAAATCAAAGTGACTAAGAATTAATTTGAAGCAAATTGAAACTTCAACATCATTGCAGAACTGATTAAGAGAGCAAATTGTAAGAAGATGCCATGTCGGATGATTACACCTCAGTTTGCACACTTGGGAGACTCATTTATTGTTTAAGTGTTTAAGCGAAGTCTTTGAATGCTTAAGGATTGGGTTACATTATGAAAAAGAGCTTGTTGAATACTGTGTCTATAAAGTTCAATTGTACCTAGTTCTCACTGCCATCTTTCATATTGTACTTCTCTAGTGAAGAATTATGTAAGCTTGAATCTAGCACCTCTGACATGGACAAGCACATGATGAAGCAGAGGAAAAGAAACTGAAAGAAAGCAAAAATACCCTCCGGCAAGAATACCCTGGGGTACGGAAAAACAGAGAATTTCAGACAGAAGATTAAGAACAAATTCAAACAAATACATTTGAAGGTATTATGTAAAAGAAAATGAGATGATTTAGCACGGGTATTCTAAGAGTTTGGGAAGATTCTGATGCTTATGGGAGAAGGTCACCTTGCTGATAGGAGCATGTAAAGGCAGCATGGAAAGGAAATTCCCATCAGGAGGCCTAGAGAACACACATGGAAGTAGCTGTGCCCCTTTGCCCTGGCTCCATACAGAGGAAAATAGAGGTAAAGATATAAGAAAAAGATCGAATAAAAGCTATTAAATGGTTGGAAAATTTTTAAAAATAAAAACAGTTATGCTTCTGAGAAGATTCTTAAACTGGGCCTAGATTTAAGACAGGGAGATACAGCATACTGTGATATTCAATTTAGAATCAACCTGAATTAATTGTCCTTACTGAAATAATCCACTTTTTCTCATCTAGTTCATGCAAGGTTTCACAAGGCATCAATGGTCTGATAAAAGCTTTCTAATTAAAATGTTCTTAAGTACCACATTTTACCAATGGCAGGTATCAAAGAATCAAGAATATATCAAGGAAACAGAAGCAAAGCAACTACCTTGTCCTCTATTATGTTTTCTACCACTGAGGTTGCCTTAGGAGAGGCTGATGGTTAAACACAGGAGGAAACCCAAGTGTTGGAAATTAACTAAAAACAAATGGTAGTGTGTCATGGAAATCTAAGGGAATACAGGCTGAAGAAAATAACTTTTAGAGGGGCAGGTAATAAGCTTTTGACTTAGGAATTTTATGAAAGTCACTAGTGTGTTCTTTTGGCTTCTAGTCCTATTCAGTTTTCATCACGAGCTATGATTTGTTTGTGGAAGGAAAGTGTAAGAAACGTATGCCTTACCGCCTCCACTTCAGCAGGGTCGTACCAGACGTTGATGTAGGGATGCTGTAAGGCGTCATCCACTGATATCCTTTTTGCTGGGTCAATCACTAGCATCTTTGACAACAAGTCCCTGGCTTGGCTAGCTGAAACAATGAATGAGAAAAACAAGCCGTGAGATTTTTATTTTAGTAAGGAAATTTGTTGAATGGAGAGAGAACTAAGAAGACAAAGAATCAAATCATATCTTCCTTCCACATATTAGGCAAATTTCTGGATGTGCTGGAAAAGCAAATGCATTTTACATGTGTCTCTAAGTCTGAGGCTTCATTTGGGGTTCTTTATGGGCCATAAGGCTATGAGTGTATGAGTATAATCATTTTCTTAGATTTCTAAGTAAAATTCCTCAACCCAGAAAATTTGTATACGCAAAGTAATCTGCTTGGGAAATCTGTATGAAAATAGGATGAAGAGCATGGGAAATGCAAATGAATGATGTTCAACAAATGTGTGATGGCTGTTTGAAGCTAATCAATGTGTATGTTTTTATATTCCCATTCGTGCAATGAAATTATTAGAATTTAAGTATTCAAATTAACTCAAGAGATCACACAGTACAAATTTCTTATGTACCAAAAAACAACCTGAGGAATTGATGTGATAGAAATATTCAACTACTGAATTTTATTTTAACATTCTCTAATCATCAGGCATTTTTAATCAATGGAATCATGATCTGATGAAATCAAGTAGCTAGAGACTGAAGCCAGTTCAATGCTACACCAGACACCAGTGAAAAACTCTGTATTATATACACATTATCATGATTAATTCTGTGGTTGTGGGTAGCAACAGTTATAAAATTATATGGTAATAATCAGTAATTATGATTATTTAACAGCACTATTAAAAGATACATTAATTTTAATCTCTAAAAATACACAAAATTTTATATAAAATTAGGTTTTAAGAGAAATAAGAAATATCCTACATCAATATTGTTTACTCAACTTATTTGAAAGTAAAACAGTGAAAATATTCAATTAATTATTCATGAAAGTGTTTATATTGAGTAAAAAATATGTAGTTTCATTTACTACTCTAAAATGAAAAGTTAGTGGTTAAGTACTTTATAAAAACAAATAAAAGAAACTCAGACACCTGCATCTCCAAGATTTTACAACTAAAAACTTGTGTCAAAAATATTTTCTAAGTATTAAAAAGGATTGGAACAATTATTTCAATGTATATTATTTTGATCTTTTAGAAGTACACTTCAAAAAATAAATTTAAGATTCCAAATAGACCTCCATGAGACAGTTAACCCACACTACTGTCACACACTTACCCTTCCCCCTGAATATCCAGAGAATTCTAACATCTTTGATTACTCCCGTTTGCAAGAAAAATCTTGTAATAAATACCTCTCCTTAATTTGAAGTAGTTCAAGTTAAAGAATGATAAATGATTGCAGTGATGGGTATGCTAATTACCTTGATTTGACCATTACACATCATATACATGTATTAAAATATCATTTTGCATTCCATAAATATGTACAATTATTGCATGTCAAGTAAAAATAAAAGAAAAAATGAGAAAGAGAGAGAGAGATCAATATTGTGTGCTTGTTTAGCCCATCACCTGTTTAGCACAGTGGTTCCCAAGTCATCCCTAAAGGGCATACCTTTGAGTTTATTGTGCTCAGAGTCCGCTGGGAAGAGGGAATCTGGAAAGAGCTTGGGGAAGGTGAGTCCCGCATACTTGGGCCGATTCTCCACATAGTTTCTTACTGTAGGTTGCAATTTCTTCATGAAT
This sequence comes from Lepilemur ruficaudatus, assembly GCA_963574885.1. NCBI lineage: Eukaryota > Metazoa > Chordata > Mammalia > Primates > Lepilemuridae > Lepilemur > Lepilemur ruficaudatus. Next base: position 2,744 of record CAUYRT010026383.1, on the reverse strand, counting down.
TCTGGACATGGTGTTCCTAGTTGTTCAATTACTTTATTCCACTGGTCAATATCTGAGAATTGAATCGTTAAGGGAAAAAGGAAGTGCAGACTACTAGCTCTTGCCTTTCAGTAGTCAGGAAGCTAACTCTTCTCAGAATCCTGAACAGTCGACACAAATGGAGTTTAATAAGCAATAAAGAACAAAAATATATAAATCAGAATTGTCAGGCAATGAATCCTCTTGGAAGTTTAAAATTCACTTTTGGAACTTATGTACTTTTGGGAAACTAGAATTATTTAACAAAATAGGATATCATGAAATAGTCTTTGGATTGTAATGACAAAAAGTTATTCAAATAACACAAGAAGAATCTCTTACATTGAGATAAACTTCTATATAATGATGTGATTTAGAAAAAAAAATATAATGACACATGGTAGTGATATTTTTATCCTGAAGTTACCTCGACTATTTATATTTTAAAATATAGATACACAAATAAGCACACAAATAATTTTAATAAAATTCATTTACACTTTTCCTAAATGACCTTTAAGATTTTTATCCTCCTTCCCTAAAAATTCTGAAATTTCATCTGTTAATGTTTCCACTCATATGCATTATATATGGGATCAATATAATTTTTAATAGTAAAATAACTCATCAATTCTCTGACAAATAACTAAAAATCATATTTGTCAAAGCAGTCACCTATTTCAAACCAATCGTTTTTACTTCTGATATATGAATATTGTTTTCAATGAAATATGAGGATGAACAGAGGGATATTCAACATAAGACAACAGATTTCCATCCAAGTACATCCAAGTTCAGAAAGCACATTAAGCTTGGGGAATTCTACAGGAAAAGTATTACCTCTTTGAAAATTAATACTCAAAAATTGGAGCTAGCTCTTTTGACAGACATATCCACTGATTGAGATTCTCTTTTTCATCTATCATTAATATTTGATATATTGATATCAGAGCTTTGAGAATGATAAACATCACCCATGAAAACTTTGAAGAATCATCTAGAAACAACTGATTTCAAACAGATTTCCTTGCCATGTGTTAGTGAATGATAGAGACCTTAGAAATTCTTCTTAACCCGCCACTGTAAGCCATGTTCTCTCCAACATTGTTTATTCTTCTACAATTCTATCCTTTGTGTTAAGTTAATTAATTCATTTCCACTAATGTAATGTGTGACAGTTCAAAGACCCTTACCAAAATATTACTTAATTGAAGTTTATTTGGACTAAAAAAAGATTGGCAGTCCTGATGAAAGACAAAATTATATTGACAAATTAACTAAACTAAGCATATAATGCAAATACAGTAGAAAGGATATTGAAAAAAGATAAAATCAAATTAATTCACAAATCTTCTTCTACCTCCCTTATAATCTAGCTGAATAAAACTTAAATTATTATATATCTTTTCAGTTATTAGAATGAAAAAATATATTACTATGGACTATTAAGAAATGAAATGAGGGTAGGAAAAACTGAGAACATTCTTTTACAAAATAGTAGCAATAATTAAACAAGAACATGCTTCAATTAAAATTTCTCTAAATTACTATGTGCATGAAAATATAGTAGTAAGTCAGAATCACTGTAAATAAAGACACAAACACCATACAAGGTTAGAGTTACAAGTTACTATGGATACAGGTAAGCTGTAACTACTTAGACATATTTAAATAGAAAACATTAGTGTAATTAAATAAAACTCAGTGCTTGTTATTGCAAATTATGAAAAGAGTCCTGTTATTTAATACAGTTAGGTTACAAGGCCCCACCAAGCCATCTTTTAATCATTTGTCAGACTTCTTAGAACTCTAAAGTCTTGATGTCAAACTTAAAATAGAGGCAACTAAAACTGTCAGATTTTTGGTAAAGAAGTCATTTAACAAAATTGGCAAAATAATCCCAACACATTATTGTATTCTAGTTACATTTAGCTAGCTATAATGTTATTCAGTAAAGAATTAATTATTTTTAAAGTAGCATTCCCAATCAGGCGTGGTGGCTCACGCCTGTAAATCTTGCACTTTGGGAGGCCGAGGTGGGAGGATGGCTTAAGCTCAGTAGTTCGAAACCAGACTGAGTGAGATAGATCCCGTCTCTACTAAAAACAGAAAAATTAGCTCAGTGTCCTGGCATAAGCCTGTACTCCCAGCTACTCAGGAGGTTGAGGCACGAAGATCACTTGAGCCTAGGAGTTGGAGGTTGCAGTGAGCTATGATGATGCCACTGCACTCCACCTGGGGTATCAGAGCAAGACTCCGTCTCAAAAACAAAAAAAAGTAGCATTCCCAAAACAAAAACAATGGTATTTTTACAGTAAAGTTTAAGGAGAGTCAAATATTCTAGAGTTTGTTAAATAAGAATAGTCAAAATGTTTCTTTTAATAAATCACAATTAGTCTAAAGACACAGGGTACTTCCCTAGCTTAGATTGCTTTCAAATGAAAACACTATTGTGGTCCTTGATGCAATGGTTTTCAAAAAGAAGAATGGGAAGACTATTATTGTCAATGAAATAAATGTTCATACTGAAAAAAGGAAAAAAGAGGCTGGGCGCGGTGGCTCACACCTGCAATCCTAGCACTCTGGGAGGCCGAGGGGAGAGGATTGCTCAAGGTCAGGAGTTCGAAGCGAGCCTGAGCAAGAGTGAGACCCTGTCTTTACTAAAAATAGAAAGAAATTAATTGGACAACTAAAAATACATAGAAAAAATTAGCCGGGCATGGTGG
>CAUYRT010026382.1:0-11039 GCA_963574885.1 Lepilemur ruficaudatus | reverse complement strand
TTCCTATATGTCCACTTAGGTGTTGATCAGTGAAACCAGTTTGCTGGTGAGTACATGTGGTGCTTGTTTATCCATTCTTGGGATACTTCACTTAGTAGAATGGGTTGCAGCTCTATCCAGGAAAATGCAAGAGGTGCTATATCACCATTGTTTCCTATAGCTGAATAGTACTCCATGGTATACATATACCACATTTTATTGATCCACTCATGTATTGATGGGCACTTGGGTTGTACAAACACATTCTTTACCATGCCAGAGGATTGATTTTGATGGAAAACCCCTAGGAGGTCACAGCTTTGGTACTCTTCCAAGGTCTTAACGCTTGAAACTCAAGTGCCCAGAAGACTGGACAGAGTCAATGTTTTCTGGTCAGCGGTGTTCCCACACATGCAAATACCGTTTCTGAGAAATCCTTAGCACACATCCCTGAGGGGGCTGTACAGACTTGGATCACATGTAAGCAAGCAACAAGCTGCCTAAAGTTCTCTTTGGAATAAAGTGAGATTCACTTAAATAAGTAAACAGAGAACATGCCAGAAGACAAGATGGAAATTCAAAGACAGCTCTTTGAGTACAGAAATAACTGAGGGGAAATGTTGGCAGCTGCATAAGGATCAGAGAAGTTGGAAGTAACTAAACAGTAATATTTGCATCCATTTTATTTTGTAATGTCACGAGACAGCTAAGCAACACATGTCCGTGTCTGTAGATGCCACAAACATCACTAAATCACTGACAGGAGAGGCCCGAGGTGACCTCCAGGCCCATTCTGTCCAGTGGACCTTTTCAGTCTCACTTCCCTTATCTGATCATGGGGAGGACAATCCCACCTTGCAGGATGTTAATACAGATGAGGCGCTGATGGCAGCGATTGGCACTTAGTTGGTGCTTTGTGTTGTTATTTGGTCACCCCAGAAATAGATGGAGGACGTGCTAGGATTTCAGGTATACCATAAATAGAGCAAGGATGTCTTCCTAATCCCAGATTGGGCATGTCGTTTGATGAGAAAAGGTGTAGGTATGAGACATTATTGCCCAATATTTAAAACCAAGATGTTAAAACTAAGACCTTTCACTAGTCATGTGTCTAAGATTCACATGCTGAATTAAGCATTACCTTTTAAAAGTGATTTTTTTTCTTCCCCCTTTATTAGATTCTTTCAAACTAGGTCAATCACATATCACAATGGAATTATGAATTAACGTGAGAACAGTAAGAAGCGGAACTGAGAAACTAGAGATATGCAAATTTTACCTAGGGAAATGTTAACTTGGTTGTAAAGAAAACTCTAAGACCAAGAATAGAAAGTCTGCTAACACGATTTCACCATTTCCCCCAATGGAAGGAGCAGCAAACCCAAGAGGGAGTTTTTCAGGACAATGGACGACTTTCCTGTTACTGCTGTTATTGTTACTGGTGTTTATATCCTCTAACATTTCTAACACAGTGCAAAGCACTCAGTAAATGCTTTTTGATTATTTAAAATCAGACTTAGGCAAAGTGATCTCAACTATAGGGAAGTCGATCTCTCTCTAATTTTGAGCTGAATCACAGCAGTATTTACCAACTTTCTTATAAATAAAGTTCTCAGAATACATTGAACAGCAATTAGATGCAATGAAAGTAATCCAGAAATGTCATTTTCAGAAAAGTCATCCATTTATGCCAAAATCTACCTGACCCTTAAATTTTACCTTTGTATTTTGAAAAGGAAAAAAAAAGTAGTTACCATATTTACTTAAGAGCCAATGCAGCCAAGAAGTGTTAATACTGTACTAATGCTCCAACCTCTTAACAGGCATATATTTTTCTTTCTGTCTTCCTGGTTTCACTGGTATTACTTGCAACACCGACATTATGTTGGGAGCCAGGGAACGGAAAGCTCTTAAACTTCTTTCTCAAGACGGTGGTTGAAGAGAGAGACAAAGAAAGTGTTAGAAGTTAGAGAAAAGGAGAGAGATGACCAAGGCTGCAATGCAATGGGAAAGTCTGCACTATCCTAACGTAATTCACCTTCCTTTTCAGTGCAAAGCTAACGATGCTGGAACTGTGCCACCTACGGGGGCTTCTTTTCCACCCTGTTAAAACAGACAGTGGGACACAAACACAATTTTCTTCTAAACAATCCAGATTAGCCAGATAAGTAATGCTGAGCAAACCCCTACTTACCCTTTGCTTCAACCTTGGGTGTCAAACCTGCCATGCAGGGCTCCCCACCCCACCTGAACAAAGCCCAGACCACTCAATCCAGTGTTCCAGATCCCCCTCCGTCTCCCCTGACCCCGCCTATTTGGAACATGTTCCTTTCCTTGCCCTTGATGTACCTATGCTTATTTCATACCAGTGTCCATCCGTGTTCTCCTAATCTCTGTCTCTCCCCTTACTTGTGCAGATTCTGGGTAGAGTACCCAGAATACCATCCTTCTCCCCTCACTTCTCCCACTTGAAGATCCATCCTAAATATTGCATCACTCCTTTTCGAGGGTGCTCTGGGATTTTCCACCTCTCCAACCAGTAGAAACCAGCAATTCTCTCCTCTCCTCCCAAACCTTGTGGTTCTCCGTCTCCCCTTCTGATGGCACTTGGCCACCCCTACTTTTTACTGCTTGAGTTCTTCTCTTCCCTGCTGCCCAGTTAAGATGCTCAAAGGTAGGCTCTATCTCGGATTGACTACAGCTTGAACAGAGCAGATATTTAAATATTTGCCAAATGAACGAAAGTGGCTACGTTTATACTGCTTATGTCCACAGAGCCTTAAAAAGTTGAAAGCACATTATTAAGTAAAGAGCTTTCGATAAATTCCAGTGACAAAGCTTTCTGGGAAAATAGGCCCAAACTCCCCCAGGAGGCAGGATTTGGCAGTGACTGTGGACAGCCTCGGTCTAGCCAGCTTCTTGTGTACTTGAGTAATTGCTGATCTGATGGCTGTCTACTTCTCTCGTCAATGGTTCTCAACCCACATTATACTAACTGTGTGATAATCACCTGGGGAGTTTTAAAAACCCAGGTTGCACTCAGACCCGTCACATCAGAACCTCTGGGGGTGGGGTCCAGGAATCAGCATTTTCAAGACTCCCCAGGTGATTCCAATATGCAGCCAGGCTTGACAACCACTGGCCTGTGTCCCAGAGAGTGATGATATTCAGCTGATGTTTGTCCTCTTTGCATGTTACTGAGTCCATTCATTAAGGTAGCAACACCCATTTTCAACACTGATCCAGCAGACTGGGATGAGGCTAAAAAAGAGAGCTCAACTCCATGGACTTATTCCCACATAGCAGGTTTCCCTAGAACAATAATTTACCATCCGGACATCAGTTCCAGACTAAAGGAAGTATCTGCCTCTACCTCGAACCCCTAGCATTTTTCACTTTTCTATGAACCTGTACATTATGGCATATTATCTTACGAACTTTTTAAAAAATTTCAACTGAGTGGGAAAATGTTTAAAATTCTGATCTTGCGGTTTAATAAATCTCAGTTTGAGGTTGATGATAAACATCCAAGCACGGTGAGTGATGTCGGGTGTAATTTCCCACATTATTACAATAGCAGCAAAGTGACCTCCCCTCTCCCTGTGAGTCAGCTCAGGAACCCAGTGTGCTAATCTAGAGAAATGCCTAAACCATGAGGGAAATTTATTCAAAGAGGTCATCATAGCAAGTTCACATGAGATTTTTCAAATCAACTAAGTTTCAGTACACATTCTGTCACCACGGACTATAATCATATATTTTCCCTCCAGGAAAGAAATCCTGTGAATCTTTGCATATGGTTTTCAGATTCTTTTTTTTTTTTTTTTTTAGTTGCCAGAGACACATCTTTAATGCTAGTTAGCCTGATCCAACATGAAATACACCTGCTGTCCTGGGATCTATGTCTGCTTCTCTGCTATATCCTTGTGAATGAGCTAATAGAACTGATTTATAACACTTACCAGACAGACGATACTATTTGTGAAGCCAGATCCCCCCACACACAGGCTTCTAGCAGAATCTGTTTACCTATTCCGGAGAAACATCTACCGAGTTCCTATTGTAGTTGAATTTGTACTTTATTGTTATGTGTATTTCCTTTGTATTCATTTTGGCTTAAAAATCATCTATAGATCATTTCAGAGGCTAAAAAATAGCACTTGCATGTAATACCTTTTTAAAAACTAGCTTACAGATACCACGTGTCAGTGTGGATAACACCTCTTAAGTTGAGGAAGAAAGGTTGAATCTCATGCTTGATATGAACAGAATAGGAAAAACTTCAGTGCCCAGACGTACAAGATGACTTCAGTGACATCTTACAAAGAACTATCTATAAATTAGTGTTTCCTTTCTTCAGATCCCCTTATCATTTCAGCATAATGACACTTAAAGAGGTTTGGGAGTCCCACAGATATCCATGTTCAAATCCTGACTCTTATTTATGTGCTACCACCTGAAGAAACTCCCCTAATAGCCTCAGTTTTCTTAGAAACAAATGGACAACAATAAAACCTGTGTAAGGAACACAGACAATGTCTGAAAAGCTCCCAGACTTTGCAGGGAGGGGATGGATGACTGCTGATCCTGGCTGGTCCTAGCATGGCCAGGTGAGGTAGGCACCTTGTGCAGGGAGGTGAGTGCTGTTGCTACAATCCCCAAGGCCCAGACCAGAGCAAGAGAGATCAAGAGGCCAGCAGATAAAATCACAGGCAATAAAAAGTCCAAGAATAGTTGCTCCAGGATTTCCAGTAAAGTTCTACCCTCTCACTAACTCCGGGAATAGAATTAGGGAAGCCACATCAATCTCTAGGGGGCATGATCACGGCTTTGGAATGTGCGGGTTCTGTGGCCCATGTCGGAAGATGCTATTGGCGTAAACGACCGAGCAGCTGCAGTCATGAAGAGCAACACCGCTTACCTTAAACAAGAAGAGAATCCTCAATAAGAGGTTCAGCATCTTTAGAAAAAAGACAGGGTAACTTTTAAGCATGTTCTCTTCCAATAATTTCCTCTCAAATGATAAAAGAAGTCACATTTCCCCAAATGGCACAAACATGGTGTCACCTAGTTCTATAGTAATGTCTCATACATTCGTTCATTGAGTCAGCAAATAGACATAAAAATTGCTTAAATCCTTACTGAAATTTTGGTCTTTAAAACTAGTCATGACACTGTCATGGACTGATTGAACATAGTGTCTTATCTTCAGCTGTTTTAACAAATTGCCATAGACCGGGTGGCTTAAACGACAAAAGTTTATTTCTCATAGTTCTGGAGGCTGGAAGTCCAACATCAAGGTGCAGCAGGTCTGGTGTCTGGTGAGGGCCCACTTCCTCGATTGCAGACGGCTGACTTCTTGTGTCTTCACAAAGCAAAAAAAGAGCTGGCTAGTTCTCTGACCTCTTCAAAGGGTGCTACTCCCATTCATGAGAGCGCCACCCCACCCTCACACTTTAATCATCTCCTAAAGGCCCCACCTCTTAATACCATCACATAGGGATTAGGTTTCAACAAAAGAATTTGGGGGACACAAGCATTCAGTCTATTGCACACAGATCTAGGAACACCAAAAGCCTAACAATCTATGAGTCTAAAATATTTATTTCAATTATAATTAGCACAGACACATTTCAAGTTTTATAAATATGTTTCTAGACTTTTCTATTGGAAATATTCCCTTTGCTGCCCCTTTTACCTGGCAACATTCATTCCAGGTTACATCTGATTGGGGCAATTCTGTCTGGGTTGAGCACCTGGAATTCGCCTGTGGAATCCCTTCTTTTCAGAAGCAAACCCTGCCTCTTTGCCCTGGACCAGGAAGCAAAGCCCGCTGAAGTGTTAGCTGAGCTTGCTGTCTTCCCACTTCCTGCCCAGATGTTCCTGTGTCCACAGAAACCTGATCCGTGAGTGCCTCCTCGGGGCCAGAAATTCTCAGACCTTCTTCCCAGACACCTGTGCACGCACACACACACTAAGCCCCACTCTGCCCTGGTCACAAATAACCATTAATGACAATTTTGCCTTAAAGATAGGCCTAAGTTTCTGATCAACAACATTTTGTCTCAGTCCTCCGTGTTTCTCCACAAGGTGGAAGTACCTCTGGACTCAGAGCCACCAGGAATCCCCTGCTATGGCCCAGTGCACACCCCTTCCCCAGGACCCTGCCAACACTCAGACTCCTAAGCAAAGCCGCCACAGTCATGGAACCAGAGGGGACAGCGTGAAAGATGATACGCAGTAGAGAGAGATCCTCTCCTTGGTGCCTCCCCCAGATGATTGACTTTAGGAATTTTGCTGTATTTTGAAGCACAGGGAGTTGTGGCTCAGAGTTGGTGGGAGGGGGCACAGTTCTAGCTGTGCTCTTTGCCCACCCAGTGGTCCCGAGGAAAGCTCTCCATTCTTCACCTCTGAAGTTGGAAAGACAACCCTAGCCACACCTGGAGAAAAGGCCATAAAAGAAACTCCACTTGCAGCTTTCTCCTGAGCTTCCAACCCTGAAGGACTCCCCAACACTCAGCAGGCCAACTCAGTAACACACAAGAGAATGAACGAGAAAGCCCTCTGTAAACTGAGTTTTATTTCTGGGAGAGGGTAGAGTGTATTTTTATAAAATGTCCCCATAGCCATATTTAAGCAAAGGTTTTGTCACTTGTCTCACACTGAGGACAGGGCTAGGCAAGACATACAGTGACCTGGGTGCCAGCCCTATACGCAATGTCACCCTGTCATGACCTCTTGTGGCAAAAACAACAAAGTCCAACAGGTGCTTGTGCAAGGACCCAGGCCTCCCTGATGTCATCCAGGTGAGCATTCTACAAGGTAAGGGTCTATAATCCTTGGCATCATCTTCTCAGCCCATGAGCAAAAATCTACTTGAAACTCATAACAAAATCCAACCTCCTCTCCCCAGCCCCAAATGCCCACTGCTCTCTGGCCTCTCCTCTGTCTTCAGCTCACCTCAAGCTTCTCCCTGCCAACCCTCTTTGCCAGCCACATATAGGCCCTCTCTCTGCTCCTCACACAGGGCTTTTATGCCTGTACCCTCTGCCCTCTGCCTGTCCGGCTCCTCCTCTTGCCTCAGACCTCACCCCTTCACCTCAAGGAGTGGACCTTGGCTCCTTAGTCACCGTCTGTTTCTTTCACAGTGCAAACCACAATGTGTGTTGATTTGTGTGGCCACCTGGCTATTTCGTGTGACCCTTGCATTCCATGGCTGGACACACAGCGACGCCTCAAAAAACAATCATTAATGAATAAAGGTTATAATCACAAATGGTTCAAACCACTTGCATAGATGCCCAACCTCAGTCATGATATGAGACAAGAACATTTAGAAAACACACTGAGTTTACCACTTTCCCCTTTAAGAGTGCTAAGGTTTCATAAAAACAAGCTTGCTGGGCCGGGTGTGGTGGCTCATGCCTGTAATCCTAGCACTCTGGGAGGCCGAGGCAGGCGGATCGCTCAAGGTCAGCAGTTCAAAACCAGCCTGAGCAAGAGCGAGACCCCATCTCTACTGTAAATAGAAAGAAATTAATTGGCCAAGTAAAAAAAACATATATTGAAAAAAATTAGCCGGGCATGGTGGCACATGCCTGTAGTCCCAGCTACTCGGGAGGCTGAGGCAGAAGGATTGCTTGAGCCCAGGAGTCTGAGGTTGCTGTGAGCTAGGCCGACGCCACGGCACTCTAGCCCAGACAACAGCATGAGACTCTGTCTCAAAAAAAAAAAAAAAAAAAAAGAAAAAAACCAGCTTGCTGGCTGACAGATAGGTGGGGAAACATTCTCTCAAACATTCCTGGTGGGGCTGTTAACTGGCATAACCTGGTGTGGCAGGGGGAGCAATTCTGAAATACATAACAAAAATGCAAAAGCACCTAGCCTCTGACCTGGCAATTCCACTTCCAGGAATTTAGCCAACAACTTGCAAACATTTCTGCAAAATGACCTAGGCAGGCTGTTATTCATTGCAACATTGGTTGAAAGAGCAAAAGATTGCAAACAAATGTCCATCAAAAGGCTGAACATCCAGCTCCTTACATACAGATGGAGCAAGGCACAGGACAGTGTGCACCATGAGTGTGAAAGAAAATGCTAGAAACTACGAACAAGAGTTACCTGTTGGTGAAGAACAGGGAAAGAAGAATCCGAGGAAAAGGAAGAGAGAGAGACTTCACTGAAGAAACTTTCAAGTTGTCATCCATTCAAAAGCAAATAAAGTGTCATCGACTCAAAAAATTTAAAAATTCCAAAATCTTATGGAAAACTTTTTAAAAGTAAAATCCCATTTTAAATTATATTCTTATCCTCATTTTATAACAGGAACAACTGAGCAAGGAGAAGATGGGAGGAAACAGAGCTTCCCTTGACTCCCAAGCCATTAATAGCACTCACCCCACTCCATCCCAGCCTCCTTGCAGACGTTCTCCTGGCTTTCTTGGTGCAAATTTGTGGGCACAGTGGGAAGTATAAGGAAAGTGCCTCCCAATATTTTAAACATCCACCATGTCTAGGCTGATGTGATAAATTGAATGGCCCTGCCAGGACGGATCTAGTCTGAAACTTGAATCCAAGTAGCATTTGTCATTGACCCACGTACATGCAGAGAGACTGAGGCTGCACCCAGCCTAACCCCCACCTGAGGATGTGTCTTGGCTCAGTTTCCAGGCTCAACACCTTTCATTACAGCAGAACTGGACTCTCGGAACCTTTGGATGGAAGAACCAAGTGCATGAACGCTCAGCTGTCCAGGCCAGTGTGGCACACGAGCTTGGAAGCCAAATAAACTTGGTGCGGGCTGAACCTACCAGGGTACCAGCTTGTCTGGCCCTAGGGCCAATAATGATACCAACCTCGCAAGTTTGTAAGAAAGATTGGATATAGTAAATGTAAAGAACCCAGAATAATGCATATTCCTTTGTGGAGGACTCAATAAATGGTAACTGTATACCCAAGTAAGCAGCCCAAACATCACCAGCGGCCCCCAAATCACGTGTCATTATCTCTAAAGTTCAGTCAGACCTACCCTCACCAACCCATCCCCTCCAGAGTTAAGCTGTCCCCCTGTATCGTGAATTCCAGGTCTTTACTAACTAACTTAACTAACTACTGCTATAACTCTAGGCAAAGCACTTCGCTGTGTCTCAGCTTCCTAATCTGCAAAGTAAGATAAGAATGATTACTTCATATGTGAGGTTCTTAGAACCAGGTCTCATACATAGTAAATGTTCTATTAAGTATTAACTATCATTATTATTATTATTCGGTACCAAAGAAATACAGATGTATGCTGTCACATGTGCACACACACACTTTCCAAGTTTAGAATTAAAAGATAATGTCAAAATTTCAGCATGCAACTCTCCAGAAACTATATATTTTAAAAAGCGAGACTGTAACTAAACTTTGTAGTAACAACAATAATAATAACACCATTTTGTATTTTTCCTTTTTTTCTATTCAAAAAGCTTTCCTCTGTCTTGTCTCTTTCTATTCCCAGTACAATCTTGTGCGGTGGATGGGACAGGCCTTCTTTCTGAATTTTATAGCTTCAAGGAGATAAAATCATAAAGGCTGAGGTTTGCCACAAGTTATTTAATCAGTAAAAAGAGCAAAAGCATCTATCTGATTCCTCCACACTCTCAGCAGACTTTCCGAGGACGTCAAACAAGGTCAAAGTCCTCAGAAGTTAGGTTGGCAAAAGTTACGGTAAGAGGTGACTGCTTTGGCAATGAGTAACCAAAAAAGATAAGAAACTGAACCCAAAGAGACAGAATGGGACACCAGAAGATTTTGCAAAGGTTTTCCTTTAAGGTAAATTAAGACAACAAAATGCCTTTGGCCGATTATCAGATTAGCACACTTTTTTAAAAAATGGTAAAACGCAGTGCTGGAAAATGGTATTCATACAGTGCTGGTGGGCATAGGAATTAAAAACACTGTCCTTGGATTAATGTAGCAGCAGCACTGTCCTTGGATTAATCTAGAGCTTTAAAAATGTTCAGGCCCTGGGACCCCACAATTCCACCTCTGGGGATTTATTCCAAGGAATCTCATGAAGAGATGCAAAGGTCTAGCTGCAAGGATGTTGGTTTTAGTATTGTTGATAATAGAAAGGCAATTACATCTGCCAATAGGACTTAATAAATTATGCAATGCAATTAAAAAGCTCTTGTGAAAGGAAATTCATTGTTGTGGCAAGATGCTTATCATATATCGTTGAGAGGTAAAAGTAGGTAATAAAATAGCATCTAGAGTACGAGATGTTTCTTCAAAATGTAAATATATTCAGAGACAAATATACCCCCCAAAATGTTAATAGCGTTGATCTCACAGTGATGGGTTTTTGTTTTTCATCATTTAAAATCGTCTGTATGTATTCTTTTTAAAATGTTATTTTTGACAATGAGCATGTGCTATTTGTGTAAATGTTTAACGGACATATTTTAGAAGTGGATCTGCACCAACCCCTTACCATGGCTGTCAAGTTTTCTCCTAAGTAAACTAACAGGTTTGTGCCCAAAAGTGTTTGTGAGTTCAAAGAGTAACAACCACATGTTGTCTTGAGAAAGACCATAAGAATCTGTCTAAACTCATCACCACTATTAGGAAGATCAAATTCACATCAAGAAGTATTCCTGGCCCTTTCTGGGCAACCTTGTCTTCTTCCTTTTCCTAACGGATCAACACATTTACAGTAAACACAAGTCCTCAGCATCTAATGTACATGCTGTTCTCCAGTTGCCTCTTGGGTGGATGCTGTGACTCACCAAACCGGTTGGTCACGGGCTGCATCTTGCAGAGCATCCTTCCCCACCGTCCAGCTCCTCACATCCTCACAAACGCAGTGCAAAACTTGCATTTTGCGTAAGAGCAGTAAGGAGTTATACATTGAAGTCAGTAGTAAATCTCATTTTTTTTTTTTTTTTTTTTTGAGACAGAGTCTCACTCTCTTGCCTGGGCTAGAGTGAGTGCCGTGGCGTCAGCCTAGCTCACAGCAACCTCAAACTCCTGGGCTCAAGCAATCCTTCTGCCTCAGCCTCCCGAGTAGCTGGGAC
>CAUYRT010026381.1:0-38436 GCA_963574885.1 Lepilemur ruficaudatus | reverse complement strand
ATTTCATGGGTTTAAAGTGGGAAAGCAATTTGTCTCAGAATGAAACATATCTTTGTGTCTCACCCATATCTGATTTAGATGGTATTGAGATGAGACTCTAAATTGTAGACTTTTGAGTTGATGCTGGAATGAGTTAAAACTTTGTGGGCTTTCAGGATGGAATGAATGCACGCTGTGTCAGAGGAAGACATACATTTTTGGAAGGCCATAGGCAGAATGCCATGCTTTGAATGTGCCCCTAAAAGACTCAAGTATCAAAACTGACAGCCAATGTGATCATGGTAAGAAGGTGGTGCTTTTAAGAGTTGATTAGGTCATGAGGGATCAAGGCCCTCATAAAAGAGGCTTCACACAGCATTTGGTTTACTTGTCTTTCTGCCTTTTACCACATGGGGACACAGCTTTCCTCCACTCCAGAAAATACAGCAATAAGGTACATGCTTAGAAGCAGACAGCATCCCCAGATAATCAAACCTGATGGCACCTTGATCTTGGACTTCCCAGCCTCTAGAACTGTAAAAATGTAAATTTCTGGGGTTTTTATTATGACACACACAATCTGTTATGTGGGGAGCCGGCAGCACGGGGATCCCGCTTGGGAGGCAGCTGTGCCCAGCACGTGCGTAATTGCTTTCTCCGCCCTGCCTATCAGAGAACACGTGCTGGGGGAGGTCCTGGCTGAGGGTACTTAAGTGGAGCTCATTTCCCCGTTCGGCGTCTCTCGCCATGTAGAAGTCGTAGATGTGAAGCTGTGCCGATAAACCGCTGGTGGAAGAACTCCAAAGCTGTTGCGTCCTGATTGCTGGCAGTCTGGGGCGCGACATCTATAAGTAAATAAATGAATGAAAACTTAAAATTAGCTGGGCACTGTGATGTGTGTCTGTAGTCCCAGCTACTTGTGAAGCTCAGGTGGGAGGATGGCTTGAGCCCAGGATTTCGAGGGCAGCCTGGGCAACACAGCCAGAGGCCTGTCTCTTAAAAATAAATAAATAAGATTTAGGCTGGGCAAGGTGGCTCATGTCTGTAATCCTAGTATTCTGGGAGGCTGAAGTAGGAGGATTGCTTGGGCTCAAGAGTTCAAGACCGGCCTGAGCAAGAGTGAGACCCTGTCTCTACCAAAAATAGAAAAAATTAGCTGGGCGTGGTGGCATGCGCCTGTAGTCCCAGCTACTCAGGATCACTTGAGCCCAGGAGTTTGAAGTTACAGTGACGCCACTGCACTCTACCCAGGGCAACAGAGCGAGACACTGTCTCAAAAAAAAAAAAAGTTATCAAATCTTATACACACACAGACCATACATAGCACCAATCACAGTTGAAAGAAATGTAAATAAACATAAAGATGAAATATTAAATCATAACTGCATAAAATTCACATACCGTACTACTGAAATAATTTCATAGCCACCTTCTGTTGCTATTACAGTGAGCTCAAGTGTTACAAGTGTCTGCTTAAAATGCCACGTAACCCTAATTTCTGAACAATTGCGCTCTCTAGTAAATTGTGTATGGCAGTATAAGTAATCTTGGTTCTCAAGTATTTTTCATCATAATTAGTATAATACAGTAAACTTTGAATAACACCATGGGACCCAAATGAAGTGCCACTAGTGATGCTGGAAGTGCTCCCAAGAAGCAGAGAAAAGTCACGACATTACAAGAAAAGGTCAAATTGCTTGATATGTGCCATAGGTTGAGGTCTGCAACTGCTGGCTGCCTGCCATTTCAGACAGATGATCCATGTAGTACCGTAAATGTGTTTTCCTTATGATTTTCTTAACATTTTCTTTTCTCTAGCTTACTTTAAGAATACAGTATATAATACATATAACACACAAAATAAATGTTAATCGACTGTTATCCATAAGGCTTTCAAGCAATAGTAGGCTATTACTAGTTAAGTTTTGGGGGAGTCAAAAGTTATATGCAGATTTTTGACTGCACAAGGGGTCAGTGCCTCTAGCTCCCACCTTGTTCAAGTGTCAAATGTATTTTCATTTTCCACTTATGTCTATAGAGACCAAAAATCCAAAAGAAAATTATAATTACATAAACAGATGTACAAAGATACTGCTACATTTGAAACAATGTTCCACTGGCAGCTGCCTCACCATGCAGTTGCTTGAAATGTTCGTTAATCAGCTTACAATTTAAACTATAAATTTGTTGAACAAAGAGTGATTTAGGGACATCAGTATGTAATGTGAATATTGTGGGTTGTTGGGAAATGGCAGTCTGTCTATATGGAAAGAACACTAGAATTAGGATTTCAAAGTCCTGGATTACAGCTTCAGCTCTGCTATTTATCATGTGACTACGTAAGTCAGATTTTTTTTTCTTTTCTTAATGAATCAGATTTTTTAGTTGTAAGCATCAAAATTCAATTTGGCAGATTTAAGAAGAAAAGTATTTAATTAAAAGGATAATAGGGAATTCAGCGTCACTGGGTAGCCTAGAGAATCAGGTCTAGAGAATAGGCAACTAGAATATCACCCTTTGTCACTTGGTCACACCACGGAACTGATGCAGTGAGGACGCTACCTCTGCTGAACATTAGGTACCACCACTTAATTTGCAAGGCCACATGCATAGCACCCAGATCCAGCCAGTGTTGGCTCTAAGAACCTAACTCGCTGCACTTGGAAAGATCACCAAAGAAAATTATTCCGGAGACTTCATTGTGTCTTTGGCTCTCAATGCAAAGTCTGAGGAGTTTTTTATTTGTAGCATTGAAGTCACATGGAAAGCAGAGAAAATACCTGGAATTTCCACTTCTATAGTGAAAGACATGCTCTGCTTCCCAACAAACTCCTAAATGGGGAATTCCCAAACGTAGAAAGAGTTCAGATCCTGGGCAGCCAAAAAGGATGGCATGTCCACTATGTTGACCCCGGACAAATTTCTCTGCCTGAGCCTGATTTTTCTATAAAGCAAAGTAAATAAAGCTGACATGACTGAGGAGATGGTATATGTTCACTTATTCATTTGACAGTAAATACTAACTACATGCCAGGGTGCAAAGATGAGCAAGTCCATTCTCTAATAGTCTAATGGAGGAGAAAAATCAACCATTTCAAATTTCTAGCTATTTGGAAAGCAAGTGGTAGGACAGAGGCATGAACAAGAGAGATGAGGGGAGAAAGAAGGGAGGGCTCAACTGTAGTTTGCAAATGATACTCTCATATTTAATTATATTTTTAAAATTTCCCACATGGCATGTGATGCTTGCACCACTAATAGGGAAGACAGACAGCATGCTTTTGTAGAAGGCTGCTGTTAAACGCTTTTTAGAATCAACTATTCTATAGAAACGCCAAAACAAACAATGTTAGCTGGCCCAAATCCAGAAACTTAGGCTTTTGATTGTTTATTGACAGTCATATCTAGACTTCCATTTCATACAATAGGATATTTTTGAAAGGATTAAACATGTCATAGCTTTACCAGTCAATAAGATAAATCATCAAACTCATTGTTGTGTGAGACTGCCCTTGTTCTGATCTTACCTAAGTCAGTTGTCTTTCTGTAATATCTGGCTACTGTGTGTACAGCTTTGTGTCTTAAATTGTTGGCTGTAGGTTTAGGTATTTTGTTTGTCCATTTATAAAACAGAACAACTTCATGATAACTTAGGCCTCACCCATCATCATACCAAAATTCATCATATGGTAATAATAGATGAATACATTTTTATGGAATACATTCTGTAGAACCAGGAACTGACAGAGGTCATTGGGCCCTCAGGGGTTAGGTTTTTATTTCAAACTTCAAACTGGTGTACTGATTTCTTTTATCACAGTATTCTTGATAAGTTAGATTTCTGTAGCTGACATTCTTTTCTAAAATCCACAGGTCTATATCCAACAGCTCTGTTTTAATCACTACTTGGATGACACAGGCATCTGAATTTCTCAATGTTTTAATTAATACATATTTATGGGGTACATGTGATATTTTGATACATGCATACAATGTATGATGATCAAATCAGGGTATTTAGGATATCCGTCACCTCAAACATTTATCATTTCTTTGTGTGGGGAACATTTAAAATCTTCTAGCTATTTGGAAATATATAATACAATCAACTGTTAACTATAGTCACCATACTGTGCTGTTGAACACTAGAACTTCCTTCTATCTATGTTTGTACCCATTACCCCACTAGAACTTCCTTTTATCTATGTTTATACCCATTACCTAACCTGTCTTCATCCCCTTCCCAGCCACTAGTAACTATCATTCTACTCACTACCTCCATGAGATCAACTTTTTTAGCTCCCACATGAGAGTGAGAATATGTGATATTTGTCTTTTTGAACCTGGCTTACATAATGACCTCCAGTTCTAACTACAAGTGACAGGATTTCATTTTTTATGGCTGAATAGTATTCCATTGTGTATATATGCCACATTTTCTTTATCCATTCATCCACGATGAATACTTAGGTTGATTTCATATCTTAGCCATTGTGAATAGTGCGGCAATAAACATGGGGGTTCATCTGTCTCCATTTTAGGACTGTTTAAAAAAATGAGGGTACAGGTATCCCTTTGATATACTTATTTCCTTTCCTGTGGATAAATATCCAGTAATGGGATTGCTGGATCTTACAGTAGTTCTGTTTTAGTTTTTTGAGAAACCTCTATACTGTTTTCCATAATTGCTGTATAATTTACATTCCCACCAACAGTATGTAGGAGTTCCCTTTTTTTCCACATCCTCACCAGCATTTGTTAGGGTTTTTTAAAAATATAATAGCCATTCTAATTGGGATGTCAAATTTAACAAGTCCAAAATTGAATTCTTGATCTCTCCCCACCTCGAAATATTTGCACCTTAAAATAGTTACCATTTCAATAAATAGCACCTCATGGGCTCAGTTAATAGGTTAATCTAGAAGACTGGGAATCCCCCTAATTTCCCAGCCTAGTTTGACTCCACTCCAAAAATGTATCTCAAATCCATTTCTGTGCATCTTTACAACCATTATTTCAGTCTAAGTCTTATTAACCAATCTCTGTTTCCACTCTTAACTGTTGTCTATTCTCCACATAGTAGGTCTCAAATACTCCACCCCCTCTGCTGCTTCCTTTTAAACATAATTTTAAAATCCTTATCATGGCCTAAGAGCTGGATGATCTGGCCCCTACCCACCTCTCTGACCTCATTGACAGTTCTCCCCTTAACTCAAAAAGCCTCAAACTGGACATTTTCCATCTCCCTGAAGAGCAATCTTTTCTCCCCCACCCCACCAGGCCCAAGAACTTTCACAGGGGCTCCCTACCCCTCTTCCATTTGGTTATCTCTTTATCCTCCTCTGAGAAGTCTTCCCTGACCACCCTCCCTTGTACCCTAATTTTAAATTAGGGTTCCTTCCGTGCATTTACCATAATTTTAAATGCATATTGATTTGAATGCTGTTTGATCAATGTCTATCTTCACCACCAGAGAATTATTTTTAGAACAGGAAGCATATTGGCACTGTTCACTTTTGTGCCTATAATAAAAACAGCAGCAGCAATAACACACAGCATTTACTAGGTAGCAAGCATTCTACGCTCTATACATATAACTAGTTTAATATATACTCCCAGTATATAGCTAGAGGTCAGTTTACTCAGCGAATGAACCCAGCCCCTTTGTGCACATCTACAGAGAGCACACCCCCTCCGGAAACAGCTCATTACACTGCTAGATAACTCTGGTACTTGGAGGAATGTTCTTTATACTATATTGGCCCTAGCATGCCTCCCTGCTGTTTCCACCCACTGATTCTATTTCTGCTCCTCTGGGGCCACGCAACCCAAGCCTCAATTGCCCTTACACAAGCTCGCCTCTGCTGTACCCGAAGACCTACGCGCCCCCTTCGCGTTTCCCTTCCTCTGCCCTCTCCGTCCCTCCCAGCAGAAATTCCTTTCCCGCGGCGGTGGTCTGGACGCGCAGCCCGGGCCCGCCCGCCGCTCCCGGCATCCCCGGCCTCGCGCGTCACGTGACGGCGGCGGCGGCCCCGCACGAGTCCCCGGCGGTTGTGAGCCCCCGGGCGGGGCTTGCGGCGCACGCCGCGATCCTACAGGCTGTGCTGCGGCGGCGGCGGCGGCGGCGGCGGGCAGCTTCCAGGGCACCGGCGGCCGCGGGCCGGTCGCCGCGGTGAGCGAACGCCCGGGAGAGCGCCCTGCGAGGTAAGCGGGCGCGCCGCGGAGGCTGCGGGCGAACTTACTCCTGTGTTCCCAGGGATTCCCGGGGCCCGGAGCTGGAGGCGGCCGGAGGACGGGGCACGGAGCCTTGGGTGACCCCGGAGGCGCCGCTCGGGCCGCCCGGGGCTCCGCGTTCCCCTGGCACCCGGAGGCTCAGCCGCACAGAAGAGCTGTGACTTGGTTTCCCCTCTCGTAAAACTACCGGGCCAGGAGGATGCATCTCCGCGGTTCTCTCCAGCCCTGAGGTTTTGCGAGTGTGTAAGTGAAGTCGAAGAGGAAGAAGCCGACTTTTGGGATGGGAAGAGTCTTCATCTAGAAACGCAGGAGCAAGACCGGGGCCAGGCACCTTCTCTGTCTTTATTTTGTGCAAATTGCAATCCTCTGGGAGACTGGGTTTCTCCAGCTTTAAACAAAACGTGATAACCCCTGCCCTGCCTCCCTCTAAGGACTACAGTGAAGAACCAAGGGGAAAGCCATTTGAAGAGCCAGAACCCTGGAGTCAGGCAGCCCTGGGTTCAAGTCCTAGTTCTGCCACTTACTAGCTGTGTGACCTTGAGCCAGATCTACACCTCACGTATTCAAAGGAGATAATAGTACTTAGCTCATAAGTTGCTGTGAGGATTAAGTGAAAAGGGCTTAGCACAGTGTAGGCAGGGAAGGCTCAATAGATAGTGCTGTTAATGTCAGCATTATTGAAGTAGTAAGCTAGAGTGTACTTCACCTGAGGGATTTTTATTAAAACCACATTTCCGTTTCTTTATTTTTAGTCCTAAAAATAGTGCCATTTTGGTTTGTAGGACCCTTTTCCTGCTCTGGGCCCCTTTTGCCTTCTCTGTTACAATTGGCATGTGAACCTGTTGTTCCTACCAAATGAGTCAGGCTTGATGGGAACATTAATTTACTTGAGCAGATGGGTATCAGATTCCCTCTGAGGGGAAAGAAAAGTGCCAGGCATGTGCTGCCACCAAAAAAAGCACAGTAGGGTGATTGACTGTCAGAGCTGGAGGATGCCTGGGAAACCATCTAATCCAGCTGTCTCCTTTTGCAAACAGAGAAACCACACTCAGCAAGAGGACAGGACTTGGATTTTGCTCAGGACCCAGAAGAGTGTTGGCACTGGGTAGTGGAGAGAATGGACCTTTTACCAGGCACTGTGCATTTTCTAAGTTCTGATTCTTAATTAATTCAACAAATATTTATGGAACTTGTTGTGCTTGTACACCTACTAGGAGCCAGAGATAGGGCTGTGAACAAGACAGACCCTGTCCCCAAGGGGCTTTTTCCATTGCTAGCTATGTTAGTTTGAGGTTATATTATAGATGTATTTATATATGTATATATATATCTCCCTCTGCTAGTTCTCAGTACATTTTATAATAAGTTCCAGCTCCCAGTGAACTTGCCTCATACCAGCTGGCCCCAAGGGACAGAAGCACACAGAGAGGCCTGAATTGTTTCGTGATCCCTCCCAGCAGTTCCAGAGCCCTAGTTGAAACCTAACGATATTTTGGAGACAGGAGAAAATGCTCCTTTGTCAGGGCTTTTAGGAAAGGATTTCCTTCTGGCCTGGAACACTTGGATTTCTTTGTCTTTCTGGTTTCAGGCCTCTTATTGTTTTTAGATTTCTAAAAAGAGCTACCTTCACCACAGTGCCTTCATTTCGGTTTCCATGGTTATCAGGGGAATTGTATTTTTATGATAGCACAAGTAGCTGTTAAGCAATAAGTGGTCAAGCAGTCACCAGTTTGCTATGGGTTTCTGTTTTCTGGTTTTTTTCAGTTGCGGTGCAGTCTTACTATCCCTTCCTTCCCTCCTTTTTCTCTTTCCTTCAATAAACATGCATTAGTGTCAGGGCCAAGAGGAGTGGGAGTAAGTAGAAACAGATAAAAACATATAGACCCTAGCCTTAGGGACTTCAAATCTTTGAGGGGATAAAACTGAGCGCTTTACCGTATGTAAAGGGCAAACCAGTGGGGGCTGTGATAAAGGTGTAGGTGAGGAGTCAGCAAGAGCTCACAAAGGGCGGGGGATAGTGTCCGGACAACCAAGAAGATATCACATGCTTTTCAAGGAAGATGTGAAAGAAACAAGTTCCTTTTACATGTTTCAGTCACATGGTAATAATAGATGGTACAAGAAGCATTTTGTTTTTTCTGTTTGCCTTAATGAATGAACCTTCTCTTCTTGAGTCACCTGCCTTGGGCTTTGTTTGGAATGTCTGCTAATTTCTCATTACCCTCTTTCAGTTAGCTTAGTGATGATGAGTTTCCCACTCATCTAAAATATTTGATACTGTATGCATAAAGGTGAGAGGCATTTGAAATTTTATCTGTTTCAGTTTAGATGTTTAACCTGTATGTCCCATTTCACAAGTTGGGTTCAAATGCAGTCACATATTTCTTTATTTTTTTCCAAGAAAACTCTCAAGTCTTCTAATGCCCTTACTAGTGAGAAAATTCCAATGTTTCCCTCTTCCAAGCCCTATGGGGACTTCCACAATAAAAAGGGGTCATTCTTACTGTCACTCTCCAGAGGAGAGAGAACTGCAATGTCTGCACAGTCCACCCATGTTGTTATTTCTGACACAGCTATATGGTATCACTATTGAAGACCTGTCCTGCATGGTCCAAGGATGTGTGGTCACTGCTGCTCAACGCCCTTATTGGACCAGATCCCTGCCAGCATGATCCCATGCTTGGATTCCAAGGTTAGAGCTTTTTTAGTTTATGCTCACGTGCTTAGCCATTCTCCCCTAAGCACCTCACTCTGGACCTTGTGTTGAGCCTGTCACCCAGGCTGGGTTCCCTGAGTCTCCTGGGGAGTTCCCCTTTACGGCCTATGGGGCCCCTTTTCTGCTAGCAACCTTGAGATTTCCCTATTTCCAAACCTTTTATCAGGGTTTGGGGCTTACCACCTTCTCCTCTTCCTAACACAAGTCCCTTTGGCAAGTTGGTTCCACATCCTCTCCAGGGTTCTGGAGGACAAGGACTCTCAGGAATGGCAGCCTTCAATAAGATACCTATCCCTAGGACTTTGGGTGTGTACTCACTTTTACTTTTCCATAAGAGGGGTCCTTGGGTAACTGGGCAAAGCATAGATCTGTGCCCAGGATACTGTCTCCCCACCTGTAGTCCTAAGAGAAGTTAGGTACTCTTTTAGGGATTGCGGGGGCAAGGTTGTTAATTTAAAAATGAAGGATTTCAGTTCTCTCAGTTTTTCTAAGAATCAAATAATAAACAGTATATTTATCTCATTGTCTTTGTTTTAAACTTTTTCTAATATGAAGTATAACAAATATCCACAGAGGGGAAAAAAACCACAAATATATAGTTTAACAAATAATTTGTAAGGGAAATACGCCTGTAATCACTACCCTATCAAGAAATGGAACATTGCCAATACTCCATACCTCCTTCCAAATCATAACCTCCTCCCACAGAAGAAACTAGTGTCTTGACTTTTGTGATAATCATTTATTTGCTTTTCTTTGTAGTTATTATCACCTATATTTGTATCCTAACTTGTTTTGAAAATTCATCCATATAGAATCTTTATGTTTTGCTTCTTTTGCTGAACTTGTTTGTGAAATGCTTCCATGTGGCTACCTCACTTATTTTCATTGCTAACAGCATTGATATAAATATGTCAGGATATAAATATGTCACAATAAATTGATTCATCCTATAGTTGATGGATATACTTGAGTTGCTTAGTTTGACTGCAAACTACCTTAGACAATTTTTTTTTTTTTGAGACACAGCCTCACTCTGTTGCCCAGGCTAGAGTGCCATGACATCAGCCTTGCTCACAGCAACCTCAAAGTCTTGGGCTCAAGTGATCCTCCTGCCTCAGCCTCCCAAGTAGCTGGGACTACAGGAACGTGCCACCACGCCTGGCTAATTTTTTCTGTTTTTAGTAGAGATGGGGTCTCACTTGCTCAGACTGGTCTTGAACTCCTGAGCTCCAGTGATCATCTGGCCTTGGCTTCCCAGAGTGCTAGTATTACAGGCATGAGCCACCACACCCAGGCAACCTTAGACATTTTCTGTTTGTTGTGTATGTGAACAAGTTTCTTCAGGTTATAGACGTTGTGGAATTGCTTTGCTAGGTAATGCCAAACAGTTTTCTAAGTAATTGTACCAATTTACTTTCCTACCAGCAGTATATGAGAGTTCCAGTTGCTTCATATCCTTGCAGATACTTGATTTTGTCAGTTTTAATTTTTTAACTGCTCTTGTGGGTGTGTTATGATATCTGTGGTTTTATTTTCTTTCCTTGGTTACTACTGATGTTGAGCACTTTTTTTATTGATTAACTATGGCCTCTTTTGTGAACTGCCTATTCAAGTCTTTTGCCTTTTAATTTTTCTCATTGATTTTTTTGTAGCTCTTTATGTATTTTAGTCATAAAGACTAGACTGTCAGTTATACATATTAGAAGTATCTTCTTGTACTCTGGGGCTTTCTTTTCACCCTTTAAAATGGTGATGTCTTGGATCCTGTCTGGAGAAGCAGGGCCTGAAAATGAGGATTCCTGTTCAAGTGATATATTGGGAGAAGTGCTCAGGAAGAGGAAAATGAAGGAAGCAGGATGGGGTGGAAGAGTAGAAGAGAGGAACAGCCAGGTGAGGTGGCAGTTTTCTGGAGAAAGGGACATCTGTGAGTTGTGATCAGCTGACATATCTGGGGGTGAGTGTGCCAGCCAGCAAAGAGGATCTGGGTGGAACACCAGTAGTAGTCTCTGCAGTCCACCTCTTGCACTGTCCAGATACACTTGCTTCTTATGTCAAGTTCACTCTATCCAGGTATAACTTCTCCAGGATTCTGGTTGGCCACAATTTCTGGGAAAACTTTCAAGAGGGAAGTTAATGGGACAAATAGTAATCCCTGCTGCCACAGCTGGTCCAGAGGTCTAACTAATACCTGTTATGTTCTTCCTCTACTTTGCTTTTTTTTTGTTTTGTTTTGTTTTGTTTTAATTTTTTAAGAGACAGGTCTTATGTCACTGTATTTCTCCAGCTGGTCTCGAACTCCTGGGCTCCAGCTATTCCCCCTGCCTCAGCCTCCCAAGTAGCTGGGACTGCAGGCGCGCCACACCGGCTCCCTGTCCATTTTAGTTTCCCCTCCTTTGTTCCTTGAATGTTTGATGGAACTCAGTGATGAAGCCACTTTGGCTTGGAGGTTTCTTTTCTTTGGCGATGTTATTTTTGACCACAGATTCAATGTCTTTAATGGCTTTAGGACTATTTAAGTTTTAAATTTCTTTTTAACTTAGTTTTAGTAAGTAATATTTTTCTAATTAGTTTTAGTAATATTTATCCCTTCTAAGGTTTTATATTTATATAAAGTTGTTTATAATACAATTTATAGTGTTGTGTTGTAGTGTTGTAGACAGTGTTTTTTCCTTTCTTTACAGTAGTTTCTTTTCAAAACACCAGCTTTTATCTTTATTGATAATCTCCATAGTATGTTTTCTATTTCATTAAATTCTGCTCTTTTATTTATTTTTCCCTTCTACTTTCCTTGGTTTTATTTTGGTCTTTTTCTAACTTCTTGAAATGGATTAATTTCATTAATTTTTCTCCTTTTTATATTTACTCTTTCCATTTAAGGCTATACCTTTTTCTCCAAATACTGTTTCTGCAGGAGCTCACAAGTTTTCATATGTAGTATTTTTAATTTAACACCTATAAGAACCGTTGAAAAATTAAAACTGACAAAGTTAAGTGTTTACAAAGATATGAAGCAACTGGAACTCTTGTATACTGCTGGCAGGAAAGTAAATCGGTACCATTCCATTGTAATTTTTCCTTTGACCGATAGGTATCTAAGAAATGTGTTTTGTATTCCAAACGTATGAGTATTTTCTAATTCTTTTTTTAATTGATTGTGGTCAGTTATCTTGTTCTATATAATTTTAATCTTTTGAAATCTGTTGATACTTCTGTTAGAGTTCTGTTTACGGTTGGATTTTATAAATGTTCCATTTGTGCTCAAAAGTAATATGTATTCTACAGTTATTAGATTCAGTGTTCTATGTAGTGCCATTAGATCAAGTTTATTAATCCTGTTCAGATCTTCTTTATTTTTACTGTTTTTTTGTTTTTTTGTTTTTTGCCTATTCTAGCAGTTATAGAGAGAGGTGTTAAAGTATCCAACTATGATTATGAATTTGTCTTTTTAATTTTTTGTTTTATATCATTGAGCTCATATTATCAAGTGAATACAAATATAAAGTTGTTCTATCTTGGTGAATTAATTAGTCATTATGAAGTTGCCCTTTTTTTTCTCTAGCAAATGTTTTTTGTTTGCCTTGCACTTTATTTTATCTGATAGTATAGCTGTACCATCTTCTTTTTGTTAATCTGTGCAGGGACTATCTGTTGCCATGCTTTTAGTTTCATTTTTTCTGTATCTTTGTGTTTTAGATATGTCTCTGGTAAACAGTATAATTGGAGTCTTTTTAATACCCTGACTCTTTATCTTTTAACTGGAATGTTTAGTCCATTTTCATTAATGTCACCACTGAGGTATTTGGGTTTAAGTCTGCCTTCTTATTTTATGCTTTCGATATATTTGTCCTGCTAGTTCTCCATTTCATTTTAGCTTTCTTCCCTTCTTTTGGGTTGTTTTTAATCATTCACTTTTTTTCCTTCTACTAATTTGGATATTATGTACTTTCTCTTCTTATTTTTGTAAGTTTTTGTTTTAAATTTTCACTTTCTCTTCTTAATGGTTGCCCTAGAAATTTTAATTTAGCCAAAATTGATAGGTTAAAGTTAGAGGTGATAAATATCCTTACTCTTCTGTTAGTTCAAACACCTTAGACCACTTGAACTCCATTTGTCTTCTTCCCACCTAGTAGATTAGTTGTAAATACAGCATGTTAGCTTTGATTAGTCATTTAGGAGCCTACTGAGGGAAGAGGAAAGAGCACAGAGTATACTTGAGAAAACTATATATTTGTCAGTACTCTTTTGGTTGTAAGTGATCAGCTTTAGACTATCTGAACTTTAAAAACAAAATCCATTGTCTCTCTTTTTTTTTTTTTTGACACAGTCTCACTCTGTTGCCCGGGCTAGAGTGCCGTGGCATCAGCCGAGCTCACAGTAACCTCAAACTCCTGGGCTCAAGCGATCCTTCTGCCTCAGTCTCCCGAGTAGCTGGGACTACAGGCATGCTCCACCATGCCGGGCTAATTTTTTTTCTATATATATTTTTAGTTGTCCAATTAATTTCTTTGTATTTTTAGTAGAGATGGGGTCTCGCTCTTGCTCAGGCTGGTTTTGAACTCTTGAGCTTGAGTGATCCGCCTGCCTCTGCCTCCCAGAGTGCTAGGATTACAGGCGTGAGCCACCGCACCTGGCCATTTTTTTTTTTTTTTAAGAGACAGAGCCTTGCTCTGTTGCGCAGGCTGAAGAGCAGTGGCATGATCATAGCTCACTGTAGCCTCCAACTCTTAGGCTCAAGCAATCCCCCTGCGTCAGCCTCCCTAGTAGCTGGGATTACAGGCCCAACCCATCACACCCATCAGAAAAATCTGTTGTCTTTAAAAATAAAATATGTCTCTCTATTTCTGTCCCTTTTATCTGGGATATTCTGACTGTCCACTTTGGGTCAAGTGTCCATCCTGTGAACTAGAAGGCTCAAGCACTATCAGTGGCAGCTCCACCAGGAATAAATGGAGTAGGAGTGGGGTTCCTCTGAGGAGCCAGAGAGGGGGGCAGTGCTGGGCAGATGAAAGGTATAGCTGCTACAGTCCACCACATTGAGTAATGTCTGGAAAGTGGTGGAGAGAAAGAAGAGGGTTAGAGAGGTTGCAATTGGAATCCATTCAGTTAATCTGTACCAGACAAAAAGGGAAAGGACATCCCCTGTTCATGATCCCACTGACAGGGAAGGAAGGGTCTGGTCAAACAATTCCATCACCCACCAACCACTGGCACTTTGGTGTTGTCAGCTGGGGACAGCTCGGTTGTCCATAGCAGAGGTGAGGGAGCTATCTAGTATGTGCTCAGCATGTCAGCCCCAGTGCTCACTATGCCCATATCCCTTTTCAAGAAAAACTTCTGTATCCACAACTCCTGTTCATTTAGGGGCAGCCCTATACAGCCATGTTTTCTGTCATAAAATCTTGCTCCATCCCTACCCCCTAGTCATAACTTACTGGACCAGAGATAGACACCCAAGAACGGTGCCAATTCATAGACTCTCCCAGGACCTGTGATGTGACCTAGTGGGGAAAAAAGATGCATGTTCTCTCTCAGAAATGGGAACTGGGAGCTGCAGAAGGACATTTAGCTACAGAGATGGAAGCTGAAATGGTACAGAGAAGCGGTGAGGTGATGTCAGGCCTTTGAGGAGTCCTGGCAAGCTGATGCTATGAGGAAGCAAAAGCAATGAGGTAGAGAAAAGTTTGTGTAGGTTCCAGGTATGAGGAGAATGGAGAGGCCCGTGCAGAGTAAGACACGTGAGGAGTGAAGACACATGGACTCCAATTGCTGAGCGCTCAGCACTGCTGTGCATCCAGACCTTTGCCTTGAGACTCTGGGAGACCTGGCCCTACTGTGGTCCTATTCCTGAATTTCCTTAAGATCCTTAATAGTCCATGTATCCCCCTATGATAAGCCTCCCTTGTTTGCACTTGCAGTGAAGAGACTCTAGAACAGATGTTCAGAGCTTGGGGACAGTGCCCACATGGGTGAATTTCTGTTGTGCCACTGCTGTTCTAGTCATCCTGTTCTGAATAACAAAACTTAATACTCTTTGCCATTGGATGGTCCAGAGCTCCAAACTGTGTTGGCTCAGTTACAGTAAAGAATCCTCTACAGCCACTGCTTGGCCTGGTGGTGAGGGTCTGCACTGTGGGCCAGGAGCAAGGGCAGCAGGCAGTGAGCTCTACTCCCTCTCTAGTCTCTGTTCCCTACCTCACAACAAGAAACACTCGCCGGGCGTGGTGGCTCACGCCTGTAATCCTAGCACTCTGGGAGGCTGAGGCGAGCGGATTGCTCAAGGTCAGGAGTTCGAAACCAGCCTGAACAAGAGCGAGACCCTGTCTCTACTGAACAAATAGAAATTAATTGGCCAACTAAAAATATATAGAAAAAATCAGCCAGGCATGGTGGCACATGCCTGTGGTCCCAGCTGCTCAGGAGGCTTAGCCCAGGATTGCTAGCCCAGGAGTTTGAGGTTGCTGTGAGCTAGGCTGACACCACGGCACTCTAGCCTGGGCAACAGAGCGAGACTCTGTCTCAAAAAAAACCCCTCATTTAAATTACTGGCTATAGTCAATTCTTTTTTAGGATGTGGATACATGTGGTTTAATGTGATAGAAAAGAAAGAGAAAGGCATTTAGGGAAATGAAAGAGTCAAAGGAGAGAGGGACTTCATCACCATCACTTGTGTGTCTGCTATGTGCCAGGTGCAGGGTTAACTGCTTTCCATCCACTCTCTCCTCCTCACAACAGCTCCCTAGGGTAGTATTATCCCCATTTTTATAGATGAGGAAGCTGAGACTGAGACTGGTCTGACTCCACCGAATGTGTAATTTCATATATAAAGTAACAATCACTTCAAAGAGGAATGGCTGGGAAGCAGTTTGTTGCTGAGTGGGAGGCAGGAGGTAGTGGAAAAGGGACCCTGATCAGGTGGTTTCCTCTGCAGACCAAGCTGCCTGGGGGAGTGGCCATGGCGTCTGGGTTGGCTGAGGTTCCCTTCAGCTCGGAATTTATTCCTCACTGCTGCTGCACTGCTTCTTGCTGACTAAGGGTTCTGCTGCCAGTAGAGGTGCCCTTGATTTTCATAGATTCTGGCTTGAGGTTCTAAATCTTTGGGCCAGGCTTCCTAACAGAGTACTGCTTTGTCATGTCCAACTCACCCACTTTGTGATATTCACACATAATTCCTGCAGCATTAAATTCATTCTTACTTCACGAGCTCTGAGTTTATATACATGTGATGGGGAGACCAGAAGGTCCTATACCATCACTTCACAAATTAGGAACCCCAGTACTCCAAGAAGGGAACCAGGAAGCAGGCTGTGACAGTGAAGAGGCTTTGGGCTCAGTCCAGTTTAGGAACCCCAGCTGTGCTGCTTACTAAAATAAAAAACAGTAACTGTTTACTCCTGGAGGTTGGGGATAAGAATACTGTTTTGGGTTGTTGTAAAGTGCTCATTGAGATGACATATAAAAAGCACCTGGCATGTAGTAGGCCCTCAAAATACCCTTCCCTTCCTACTCAAGGACACCCAGTGAGTTTGTGTGAGAATTAGGACCAAAACCCAGGTCTTGGGATCCTTCCGCCTCCCACCCTCCACTCTCCTAAGTGAACCAAAATGAACAGGCATGCAGAGAAAGAGCGAGGGAGGCTCCTTATGGCTCCAAACCCACTCGGAAGGCACCATCAGAACACAGCATTCTGGTTTATATGTCATCACATGTCAAAGCTGAAAATAAGAAACAGCTGGTTGTTTCCTGGGCTGACATGAACTGAGGTTTGAAGAAATGATGAAAAGCCCAGCTGAGATTTTTTTTCATCTTCTAAGTTTTAAGTTTTGTCTCATTTCCAATAGTGGACATATGTGTGTAGATGTAGGTGTGTGCACAGGGAGGGCTCTTTGTGGTTTATGATATTTTGCTTTCTATTACTTTAGAATAGTTTCAAACTAAAATCCGTCTAACTAGGGAAATTTACTTTGAAAAAAGATTTTAAATCTTTAACCCATTACGGCTGCTCAGTCAATATAGTTTGTAGTTATTTACACTGGTGCTTTGTGTGCTTCCTGATGTTGGAGGGGAGAGCTCTTTTTTTCCCTTTGTCAGTACCAAATAGAGTTCTTAGCTGCCCTAGATCCTTTTTCCTGCTTCAATTCTTACTTAAAAACTAAATTCCCGCCACTTTGGTTCTAATATGGCCTCCTTTAGGTAGAAAGCAAGTGTGTTTTCTTCCTTATATAAACGTGGGACATGAGAGAGGAGTTGAATCACCTGCCCATGAGATTAGCCAGTGAGAGAGAGGCAGAGCCCAAACAAGAATGTGAAGCCTGTAGGGTCCCTTGTCTGGGTCATCTCAGCAAGGGGTAGGGCCTTTTGTGCTGGGACTCAAGGCAGCTCCCCACTGCCCCCAAAATTAACTAGAAGCGTTTTGCCCTTGGCTAAATGTGTTCCATGGGAACTAATCCAGGTGGCCTTTCTCAGTGACCCCTTCAGATTCCCAGAGCTGTGCTAGACTGCACTTCTTACTGTGTCCTAAGCCAGGCTGGCCATTTCCCACCATGGGACTTTCGCTGACACTGTTTCCTCTATCTGCATCCCCTTTCTTCCATCCTCTGGGTGCCCCAAGGCTACCCTTATCTTAGAGTCTAGCTCCCATGCCGACTCTTCCATGAAGCTTGGCTTAGTGGTTAAAAACTCAGTCCTTGGGGTCAGGCCTGACTTCAGTAGCTCTACTCTCTCCAACAGAGTGATGTGGAGAGTCAGAGTCAGCTGTCACAGATTCTCTCAGGCTTAGTTTCTTCATCTGTAAAACCAAGACAATATTACTTTCAGTGCTTCTCAAACTGACAGTGCACACGAGTTCCCTGGTGATCTTGTTAAAATGGCAATTCTGATCCAGTAGGTGCAGAGTGATGTTCAAGATCTGGTATTTCTAACAAGCTCCTAGGTCCTGGGAACACGTTTAGAGTTGCAAGGCTTTGAAGAGATCTTGAGAGACTAAAATGAAATAATGCATGAAACACACTTAATATTGTGCCCTTCAAATAGTAGTACTTAGTAAATGGTGGCTGCTGCTGTTTTGTTGCCTTCTATTATTTATTATTGGCTGATTTCCCTGGCTGGAGGTCACTTTTTTTTTTTTAAACTCCCAGCCCCCTGCCCCTCTTTCATGGCACTAAGCATTTTTCTCTTTGTAATGTGGTTTTTGTTTGGGGGGATTTTTAGTACACATACCTTTGTCTGCCACCAGATTTGAGAGTAGGGTCTTTATCTAATTCCCCACTGACTCCCTCAAGATGCATACCACGGGATCTTTTTATTTTAATTTTTTTTCTTTAAGAGATGGAGTCTCACTGTGTTGCTCAGGGTTGACTGAAACTCCTGGGAACTCGAACTCCTGGGCTCAAACTGAGATCCTCCTGCCTCAGCCTCCCAAGCAGCTGGGCCATTGTGCCCAGCTACCACATGGTCTTATACACAGCAAGTGTTGAATACATACTTGAATTTTATTTATTTCTGTTTTTATTCCACAGGGATCTGTGTGGCAGTAGGGAGTATAGCTAATGATTTGGGTAATCTCAGTTATGCTAGGGTTGCTGCTCAACCAGGTTCATTTGCTCACTGCCCAAGAGGAAGCCAATACACCAAGACAGCAGGGCTTACTATAGAGAATGAGGTTTTTTTGTTTTGTTTTGTGAGACAGAGTCTCGCTGTGTTGCCCAGGCTAGAGTGCTGTGGCATCAGCCTAGCTCACAGCAACCTCAAACTCCTGGGCTCATTCGATCCTCCTGCCTCAGCCTCCCAAGTAGCTGGGACTACAGGCATGTGCCACGATGCCTGACCAATTTTTCTATTATTATTAGAGACAGGGTCTTGCTCAGGCTGGTCTTGAACTCCTGAGCTCAAGTGATCCTCCTGCCTCAGCCTCCCGGAGTGCAAGAATTATAGGCGTGAGCCACTGTGCCAGCCAAGAAAGAGTTTTTAATTAACCATAGCACTAAGTGGGGAGACGGGAGGACTTTCGCAAATCCACCTCCCCAAGATATGGGAGACAGGTTTTTTAAATAGGCAGTTTGGCATAGGCAATTGAGTTTGCTAATTGGCTGGGTTCGGGGCAGAACCATAGGATTATAGAAATTGTCATCTTTGCTGACTAGGTTCTTGGGTGGGGGTCACAAGACCAGTTGAGTCAGTTCCTCAGTATGGGCCACTGGTCTGGGTGGGTCAGCCGTTCCACTGGAATGCAGGACCTGGAATGCATCTCAGATACTACCCCTAGGTTTCAAAAAGGTGATGTTATCTGTGGAGAAAGCTAGGAATCTTTATGACCACCAGCTATGTGGCTCCAGGGTGGCAATTATAGAGAAGCAAACAGGGGGACAGTGGCGAATTATTATCATTATTTTTGGCTATGCCTGTGCCTTATTTTAAGCTAGGCCCTTACCACAGCTTGCCTTAGAACCCTTTGTCAATTTGTGAAGCTGGTTTCACTGGTATACTAGGTAATGATGATTATTCATTTATCCAGTAAGTGTTTATTGAGCACCTACTGTGGGGCCTGGGATGTTCTAGACATAATACAAAGCAGTGGCACAAAGATTCTGCCCTTAGGAACTTACATTTTCCTCAAGGAGATGGACAATGAATAAAGAAAAACATAAATAAAATCATAAGCTCCTTGAGGGCAGATGATGTATTTAATTCATCCCATTGAGTGGATGTTCAGACTCTCTGTCAGCTGGCCACTCTGGGCCTGCATGGGCTGTTTTCAGTTTTCACATGGTTCGTCCCTATGGTATAACTCTGTACTTCCACATGTCCCCATTGCCCACCCCACAAACCCACTCATGCAAAAGCGTAACTGAGCTATGTAGATGTTACTAGAGATTTTAGCAGGGAGCCAAAGAAAGGGCTTCACTTCACACCCCACAGTAAACAACTTAGAAGTCTGTGTTAGAAATCTCCAGAGTCCCTTTTGAACACTGTTAATACCAAGGGTTTCCCTTGCTGCCCCTTCCTTCCACACCCTGCTCCAAGTGCAGATCCTTTAGGAGTATTGTATTCCTGGCCCCATCGTGCTTACCCTTGGAGCCCACTCCTCTCAGAAGCAGCCAGAGCATAAACAGAGAACAAAACAAAGCAACAGCTTTCATTCCGGAGCCTGACACGGGTAGGGTTCTGCACAATTTCCTAAGGGTGTTTACTCCCACTTTCTCCTCTGGGAGTCCTTTTCCATTTCATGCCTTTTAGATGTTAGACTGGCCAGGAATTTGTTCATCAGACTTCTTCTCTCTCTCCACTCTGCCATTAGTGATCTCATCCCATGCCGTGGCTTTAAATGTCATTCAGGTCTCTGTTTAAATGTCACTTCCTCAGAGACCTTCCTTGACAACCCTGTCTAAAATAGCACATGCATATACACGCATGCCCCTTAGCCTGCTTTATTTCTCTGCATGGCGTGTATGTTAATATCTCTTTGTTGTCTGTCTCTGAAGGTAGGAAATCTGTCTTGTTCACTGCTTTTCAGTACTTGGAACAGTGCCTGGGACACTGTAGGCAATCAATGAGTATTTGTTGAATATATGATTTTTTTTCCTTTGGAAATTCTCAAAATCTTCATGAGGTGTAGCAGGACAGCCGTCACTGGCCTCAGTTTAGAAGTGAGGAAGTAGGCTCAGAGAAGTTAAAGGGCTTGCCTCGAGTCGCAGAGCTGGGAAGCAGCAGAGCCTGCTTGTTGAGAGCCCAGTCTTACGGGACTCACCTCCCAAGAGGGTGGCCTCTGCGTCTTCCACTGAGACTGGGGACACCTGGTGGTCCAGAGTCATGTGGATACCTCCAGTGGGAGGTGAGGCGGGTGCCCAAGAGAGTTCTTACACTCTTGGGAATGTGTAAAAAGTGGAACAGTGTGGGGCCCACCGCAGGACCTGTTCCCTCCATCCCAGACAGGTCCCCACCATTGTTTTTCCAGCTCTTTACAGGCATCACACTGCAGGTACACAGGTCCTGGGGGACCTTCGTTACTTGTAATTCCACACTCAGAGGCCCCAATGGCAAAAAGGAAGGGCAAACTTGAATACATTAAAAAAAAAAAAAAAGAGGCTGTTACCTGGTTATAGAAATCCCTGTTGTTGCATGGATCTCCGTGGATTAGTGTAAAGACATAGTAAATAAAGCCAAATGGAACCGCAAGGAATGTAACATTTGAATAGAAGGAAATCCTCAGCTGAGCTCAGAGGAGGGTCCTGAGGGGAGAACTCTTGGCCTCATTCTAGATTCAGACTCCTGAAATTGAGGACACAGACAAGTTTGGGGGAAGATAAGTGCTGAATGGTGCAAACAGACCTACTGGGAAATGCCCCTTCTCCTGAGCGACCAGCTGCTAGACCGTTTGCTTCCTTCTGCAGGGGGCTTCTTTGAACTCTGAGAAAACTGAAGCCCCAGTAGTGTTTCTGTGTCAGGTGCCTTTGCCCCAAATACCCGAGACACTCTCACATCATCCTGAGGGAAAGAAACTATCATTTAAGACCAGGCGCGGTGGCTCACGCCTGTAATTCTAGCACTCTGGGAGGCTGAGGTGGGAGGATTGCTTGAGCTCAGGAGTTCCAGAGAACAGCCTGAGCAAGACCGAGACCCCGTCTCTAAAAAAAAAAAAAGAAAGAAATTATCATTTAATTTCTTAAAGAAATTTCTTAATTTCTTAATTTTTTAAAGAAATTATCATTGCAATTATCATTTGCAAAATTGTGAGTTTCTGCCCTCACTGTTCCATCTAACATACCTCTCCTGAATGGATGTCCTTAATATGTAGCTCTGATTGGGCCACTCCCCTTCTGAGAAGCCTATAATAGAGTCCAAGCTTCTAAGTCTGGCATGCGGGCATTCAGAATCTTTACCAATCATGCAACAAGTCTAAGAGGGTAGTTCTGTCCGGGGGGGACAGAACTAAAACCAGCTGAGGAAGAAAGTAGGAGCTTGATGCCGGCTGGGTTTGGAGGAGAATACTAAAGTCCATCTCAAGGTGTCTAGAGGCTTCATAATAGTGCCCTTTAGAGCTTCAAATGCTGCGTCAGTCAGAAATGGCTAGGTTATGCTTTAATAACAAACAAGCCCCAAGTTCTTAGTGCCTTAACCCAAAACAAAAGTTTCTTTTTCATGCATGTTCATTTTGGCTTGGCTGGAGTCTGTTTACCTAATCTCTCAAGGATCCAGGCTACCATCCAGAGTAGCCATCATCTCAAATGTTGCCTGCCAGCTGCTGTGCCAGAGAGAAAAGAAAGCTCTGGATGATCTTGCTTAGGCAGTTAAGTGCCCTAGTTGAGAAGTAACACATCTCTCTTCTCAAAACTCGCTGACTAGTATCAGTTTTGTGGCCCCGCCCAACTTCAGGAGGGACCAGAGAGAACAGTATCATGTGCCCAGAAGGAGGGAAATCTGGAAACAGTCGATGAAGAGCGCTAATTACCAACATAGTGTGTATTAGGTCTTTTAATCAAAACAAGCCTTTGGGGTTATATAAAGATCCCTAATTTGTGTGTGAGGAAACGGAGGCCCAGAGAGGATAAGTGACTTGCTCAAGAGTCACCTACAATTTGATCTCAGGTTTTCTGACTTTGAGATCATTGGGCTTTGCATGATACGGGGAGAGCCACTTCACGGAAAGGGTTGAAGCTGAGGAGGAGAGCCATTTATTAAAGATGCTGCGTCGCAGTGTGGGTGGGGGCCCTTTTTATCTCAGTCAGCAGGGAGCTTGTTAAAAATGCACATAATTGGCTCCACTCCAGATATTTTGATTCTGGATGTCTGAAATGGAGCTAGGAACAGTCCCCAGGTAGATAATCAAGAGCCCTGTTTGAAGAACCAGTGCTATGGGAAGTCCTGCCGAGTCTGGTTTAAAGATTTCTTTCCTATTAAGCTCTGTAAGCTGCAGTAGTGCTTAATTCGTTCTATCCCATGTTGTTCTTGGCAGTGAGAGCAAATGTTTGCTATCACCCGGAGGACAGGCATCGCAATATCCCACTCCGTAAGGGCTGTGTTTGCAAAACAAATGAACTGAGGAATAATGGGATTTTTATTCTTTAATTCCTTATTCACAGTGGGACTTCAAGAATTTCTCTGTGTTGATGCAGCAGTGTCTTGTGGAGGGGGGTCCTTGAAGCCATGTTCATGTAATAAATTTACATAAGGTTAGAAAATATTAATTATTCACCTAAAAATCGAGGTGAGGGCATGTTGGGAATTCACTTCTGCTTATTTCTTCACTTAAAAAACACTTACTAAGCATGTACTTGGTGCTAGATGTTCAATGGTGTCTGAGTTCTTGCTGTATTTTCCATAACTGAATTGTGGCCCAGTGTATTTCTTATCGATGGGCTGCTATGGTAAACATGGGAAACTCATCTGGGACAGAAATTGGCAGTGCTGGGTGCTATGGGATGTCATATGGGGCACACACGGGTGGATGAGGTTGAACACTGTGGTAGACCAGGTTCACGTTGGCGGTGAGGCAAGATGCGGTTATCAGGGTTGGTAGTTGTTATTTGGGTCTTTGGTATATTCCTCCTCAGAATTCAAATCATGACCATTAATAATAGGCCCCTGATGGACAGACCTGCAAAAGGCCATATGGAAGCCTTCTCACCTGCAAGGTTGCATAGATTAGGTTCCCTTAGAGTAGCTGATTCTCTTTTGAACAGCTGTCAGAGTGTCCTTGTAGAATGAAAGACCATTGAGCTGGGCGCAGTGGCTCACGCCCGTAATCTTAGCACTCTGGGAGGCCGAGGCGGGTGGATTCCACAAGGTCAGGAGTTCGAAACCAGCCTGAGCAGGAGCGAGACCCCGTCTCTACTATAAATAGGAAGAAATTAATTGGCCAACTAAACATATATACAAAAAATTAGCTGGGCATGGTGGCACATGCATGTAGTCCCAGCTACTTGGGAGGCTGAGGCAGAAGGCTTGCTTGAGTCCAGGAGTTGGAGGTTGCTGTGAGCTAGGCTGATGCCACGGCACTCACTCTAGCCTGGGCAACAGAGCGAGACTCTGGGGGAAAAAAAAAAGATAGACCATTGTATATAAGGCATCTCTGAAAGTATGCAGTATATGGTGCTCGCTAAAAGAACAGTGTACAGGTATACTCAGAGGAGGTAATAAATCAGAAAGTGGAATGTGGGGACAAAGAGAATGAGAACTCTGAGTAGGTCAAAGCTCTTGGTAATGATCAAAAGAGATTCCTTTCAGATGCAGCAGCTGGTCCTGCTGCAGGAGATGAGATCACCTTCTGGGAGGAAATGTTTGGATAGTTGATAGTTTATATACTTTCATATGGGAAATTATTAAAATGGAGATAATGGTGTTCTTCTGGTGGTTTTATAGTTTTGGGTTTT
This sequence comes from Lepilemur ruficaudatus, assembly GCA_963574885.1. NCBI lineage: Eukaryota > Metazoa > Chordata > Mammalia > Primates > Lepilemuridae > Lepilemur > Lepilemur ruficaudatus. The sequence goes on along the minus strand of CAUYRT010026381.1, from coordinate 14,139 downwards.
TTTGGTTGTTTTTTTTTTTTTTTTTTAAATGGGGTCTCACTCTGTCACCCAGACTGGAGTACAGTGGTGCCATCATTGTAACCTCAAACTCCTGGCCTCAAGTGATCTCACAGCCTCATCCTCCCAAGTAGCTGGGACTATAGGCATGTGCCACCACACCCAGCTAATTTTGTTATTTTTTTGTAGACACAGAGTCTCACTATGTTGCCCAGGCTGGTCTTGAACTCCTGGCCTCAAGTGATCCTCCTGCCTTAGCTTCTTAAAGTACTGGGATTACAGGCATGAGCCACTGTACCTGGCTCCTTCTGGAGGTTTTAAATTGAAACAGCAAAATAATAAGGAAAAAAGAAATGAAACAAAGACAGCAAGAAAAGTATTATAAATGAGCTCCTCTTGGTAGAGAGATAAAAAATTTAGAAAGATAAATGTAAGCTGTGTGGGGACACAGTATAATGGGGCATGTGTTACGCGGGAGGGAGGCTGCATCTGAGCTAGTTGGCAGAAGTGGAACGTGTGAAGGGTCGGGGCTCACTAGAAGAAATGTAATCTGTGAAGTCACTGAATTCAGAGAACCATGTAGGGGTCACCGAGACCTTATGGAGAGGCAGCAAAATAACTTTTTTTTTTATTCATAAGCAAGGAGAGCCAAGAACACAGTGGGAGGAGTTCATGCTGAGACTAAACTGCACCTAACCCACTCAGAGGGGTCCTGGCTTGGAGCTCCTTCCTCATGCCAATTACATTGTGGTGAGAAAAAGCAACATTTACATTAAGAGTAATTAGAGAAGAGCCACCTAAGGCTTCCAGAAGGCCTGGGGTAAAGTTTGGGATGGATATAGAATACAAAGATATGAAGTTGTGAGGGAAAGAGTGAGTTATGTGAGAGTTCAATAGAAAAGGGCTAATTTAAGCTACCCAGAGGTGCTGCTGACCTGTTTCTTCTCCCAGTGACTGTGGCTAAACCAATTGTAAGTAATCATCACTCACTGGATTGGGATCACTGCCTGAAAGAACTGATAGCCTGGGAAAAAGCAGAATCCCACTCTCACAGTGCCTGGGACAGGTGGACCTGGAGTATTGGAGTAATCTAGGTACCACATAGCTAAGAACGTTCTCCTTGTCTTTTCTGTTGCACCGAATAATTGGAGCAGAGAAGGGAGTCAACACCAGGTATTGAGTCTTCAGAGGTAAAAGTGCCCAGTCCCTACCCTAAAGAAACACACAGTCTAGTGGAGGATAGAGAAGTCCACTGAATAGGATTAGAAACAATGACCAAGCCAGTAGAAATAAACATCTCTGATACTCAAATTGTGGTCTTCAAATATTATTATTATACTTCTGTTAAAGAAACCAGGACAACCTGGCACCATGGCACACACCTGTAATCCCAGTGCTTTGGGAGACTGAGGAAGGAGATCACTTAAGGACAGGAGTTTGAGACCAGCCTGGACAACATAATAAGACCCTGTCTCTATAAAAATAAAAAACTTAGCAGGGCGTGGTGGTGTGCTCCTGTAGTACTAGCTATTCAGGAAGCTGAGGCAAGAGGACCACTTGAGCCCAGCTGTATTGGCAGCTGTGTCCAGATGCCTGATCAGACTCAGGTTTGACCCCTTTAGCAACACAAGTGGCACTGTATCTTTTTGTCAGGAGCCACATTGCCTTAAAAAGACCATGAAAGTGTAGCTAAAGACGTAAGTGAGGAGCAGGAGACATCAGGGTCACAGAAACCAGCATGAATAAAGTGGTGTCCATCTGAGGGAGTGACAGATGGCAGGAGCCCAGATTTTTCTCTATCGTACATAGCAGCCCAGAGTTCAGCTGTTCTGCACTGCTGCTGAGGACTTGGTGAAGTCTCCCTGGGTGAACATTATAGAAGAATCTATATCTGGGTTCCAGTACTAGCCTATAAAGTTAAAGCCACACCTATCTTAAAGCCACACCGAGTGCCGCCATCCCAACTTGAGGGAGCTCGGCATTTTTTTCCAGACATTCTCACACGTTTTTGCTTCTAGCCTTCTTGGAGCTTAGATAACTGGCAAGTATCATCATCATTTTCATAAAATTGAGAGGAAAATCAAGGCCCTGGACAGGTTAACAATTTCAGTAAGGCCAGTTGTGGAATGTATCCTGTTTCTCGTTCTAGTTTCTAGTAGTTGTCTAGAGATGACAGGGTTTCAGACTTGGAAGTTACTCTGGATTATCTAACTCAGCTCCCTTCTGTTTTAGGTGGGGAAATTCACATGCATAAATGAGAGGGCTTTAACTAGGTATAAAGAACAGAAATTCAATGAAGCTGGCTTACACCAGAAGGAGAATTTTTCTTAAGAATACAGAGACATGTGATGGCATTCAAGGGCAAGGATAAAGCTCAGCTTTGAGAGTTGACTGGAGCTGTGCCCTGCAGTGCTGTAGGGAAACTGGATGCCCCTTGCTTCTGCCTTTTTCTCTGCTTTTTTCTGTGTCTCTGATTCATTCTTTTCTCTATGTAGATCAGCTGCTTTTGTCCTGTCTCCCTCCCAGCCCCTCCCAAGCCCCCCTAAGGAGAAGGATCACCAGCACTATTCCTGAGTTTATAGCTTAGAAAAGAAGCCATTCATTCCCTGCCATTAAGGAAAGAAGCTAGCCTGATTCTAGAGTCACAACTCATATTCTCCTGGAGAAAGTCTCAGTGGCCCAGTTGGAACCATCCAGACTCCAACCAATTGCAAACAAGGGGTGGGGGAACCATTGTTCTATACATGTGTCTGCAGAGATCTCTGCCTCTGTAATCATGTGGTATAAATCACTGGTGGGGGAAGGATATTTTCCAGAGTAAGCAAGGAGGCAGATGGCTGGGCAGCCAGCCTCATAGATATTCGGGATACTAGGGTTATGTCAATAACCAGTGGCAGAGCCAGGACCAAAACCCACAGCATCTGACCCAATAGCAATCTTTCCTGGAAACAGTAGTAATGAATTGATCTTGGAATGAGGAGAGACAGACGGGCACTCCCTCAGTTGTCATTGCTACTGGTGTGAAGAGGTCTCTTCCCTGAGAGTGTATGGGATCCAGAGCTCTAGGACATAACAGCCAAAGGTGGGTTCCTTCTGTATGATTCCAGACTTTCAGTTGCAAGTCACAGAAACCCTGCTTAAGCAAAGAGGGAATTTATAGGAAGGCCATTGGGGTAACTCACAAAGTTGAAGGAACAACTGTAGGTTTCAGGGCATCTTCAAGAATCTGGAATCAGTACTGCCATGACACACATGTGTTCACTGTTTGCTTCCTCTGTTTCAATTTTCATCTTTCATATCTACTGGTTTCTGCTTGGCTCTCATACCACAAGGTTTTCTTTGTAAGGTAGGGAACCTGGCAGTTCTGGGGTGATATCCTTATGGTATCTTACCAAAAGAAAAGAGAGTCTTCCTTGCTGATTCCAGGTAGGAAAATCCCAGCATGGGATGCAGATTGAGAGGCTAGAGTCATCTGATTGGCTGGGACTTGTTTACTTGCACACTCCTGGGTTCAGGAGATAGCAGGGGATATTTAAAGAAGGGGACCGGTAAGGAGGGTAGACAAAAACCTCTTGTTTTGTGTCTGTCTCCAGGTAACCATGGAGGCTGGCGGCCTCCCCTTGGAGCTGTGGCGCATGATCTTAGCCTACCTGCACCTTCCCGACCTGGGCCGCTGTAGCTTGGTATGCAGGGCCTGGTATGAACTGATCCTCAGTCTCGACAGCACGCGCTGGCGGCAGCTGTGTCTGGGCTGCACCGAGTGCCGCCATCCCAACTGGCCTAACCAGCCTGACGTGGAGCCTGAGTCTTGGAGGGAGGCCTTCAAGCAGCATTACCTTGCCTCCAAGACATGGACCAAGAATGCCCTGGACTTGGAGTCCTCTGTCTGCTTTTCTCTATTCCGCCGGAGAAGGGAACGACGTACCCTGAGTGTCGGGCCAGGCCATGAGTTTGACAGCCTGAGCAGTGCCTTGGCCATGGCCAGCCTATATGACCGAATTATGCTCTTCCCAGGTGTATATGAAGAGCAAGGTGAAATCATCCTGAAGGTGCCCGTGGAGATTGTAGGGCATGGCAAGTTGGGCGAAGTGGCCCTTCTAGCCAGCATTGATCAGCACTGCTCAACCACACGCCTATGCAACCTTGTCTGCATGCCCGCCTGGTTCTCACCCATCATGTACAAGGTGAGTGTCCACATCAAATAGATAGCGTTCCCAGTCCTGACCCCAGGGGCTTGGCCTCTTCTCAGTGGGTTTGTAATCCCTGTTTGGTTGGAATTGAGTAGTTTAGTATACACACACTCTTCTGAGTTCTGAATCAGGTAAAAAAATAGGCACAGGGATCAGTATCATTCAGAATTCTTCTTTATTCCTGGCAAAGCTGTATTAAAAAATTAGGCTTGGGCTTGGGTACAAAATTGCTTGGTACTTTTTCCTTCCCAAATGGACCAACTGGAGCCACAGGTGGAGCAGCTAGGTGGGAAAGCCAGGTTCTGAGAGCATGCCACATGGTGACAGGAAGCAGAGAACATGTTAGCTGCCTCGTGGGCATGGCCAGAGAGACAGCCAAGGAGAAAGGAGGCTCTACAGGACCAGTGACCTTCAGCACATGAACACCACCCTGCTCAGGGTCAAGGAAGGTCAGGCTTTTACCAGGATCAGCTACTTCTCAAAGGTGACTGGAGAGAAGATCAGGAAATATTAGTCCATCACATTCCTCCCATGAACACAGAGCAGAAGATGGGTTTAACCAAGCATGTGTCAAAGTGCTGGTAGTTTCTAGCAGGACAGTCTACATCTTATACATTGCCTAGAAACTCGGATTATGTATCTAGTCAATAAAAATTATATTGCTACTATGACTACCAATAACAACTTAAAATGGTCTCTCCTATTCGTAATGATGATTATACACCAATCATTTTTGACATACTTAGTACGTGCCAGGCATATACTTTATAGCCATCGTGTCGTTTATTCCTCCCTGCAGCCCTGTGAGATGTGGTGTCATCTGTTTTTATAGATGAGGATACTGAGGCTCAGCAAGACTAAGTGACATGCCCAGGGTCTCAGACTTTGTAAGGGACAAAGCTAGGATTCAAAACCTGTATTCATAATCAAGGTGACTTCCATCTGTGGCCTCATTTGATCCCCACAGCAAACACTTGTGGTAGACAGAGTAGATGTGCTGTCCCCATAAGGATAGCATCAGGAACAATTGTATGCTGAATGGTGTGAATACAACCAGGGAGCTATGGGTGGGAGTGCAGGGCTTACTGAGCTGGTCCCTTTGCGGAGAGCAAGGCCTTGATCCCGTGGGCTGGCAAGAAACGTGACCTGTGCCCACACACACCAGTGGCCACATAGACAGACCTCTTTCCTAGTAACTGTGGCTGGGCCTGCCCCGCTCAGGCAGGCCTTAAGACTTGAGGTTTTAGGAGGGGTCATGCTGCAGAGTGTGAACTTTTCCACCATCATCCACTCTTGTCCCCCTTCCTTTGGGTATTAGAAGGATAGAAGCGTGGGCAGCTCCCAATTCTCCCTCTCTGATGCATAGCAGCTCCCCAGTTCCTTTTGGGGGGCAGTCTGACACCCCTGCCATGGGTGGGGAAGGGGAGGTGATCAGCAGAACAGATGGCCCTTGCATGCTCCACACTCCTTAAAGAACAGAGTGCAGACCAGTAAAACAAATTGTGTCCCTCTGATAGCCCCTTTCTCCTTTTCATTCCCCAGACAACATCAGGTCATGTCCAGTTTGACAACTGCAACTTTGAGAATGGACACATCCAGGTTCATGGCCCGGGTACCTGCCAAGTGAAGTTTTGCACCTTTAAAAACACCCATGTCTTCCTGCACAACGTGCCCCTATGTGTCCTGGAAAACTGTGAATTTGTGGGCAGTGAAAACAACTCTGTGACTGTTGAGGGTCACCCATCTGCAGATAAGAACTGGGCTTACAAGTATCTACTAGGACTTATCAAGTCCTCTCCCCCTTTGCTCCCCCCAGAGGACTCTGACTTTTTAATGTCCCTGGACCTAGAGAGCCGGGACCAGGCCTGGAGCCCAAGGACCTGTGACATTGTTATTGAGGGCAGCCAGAGCCCTACCAGCCCAGCCTCTAGCTCCCCAAAGCCAGGCTCCAAGGCTGGCTCACAGGAGGCAGAGGTGGGCAGCGATGGGGAAAGGGTGGCCCAGACCTCAGACAGCAGTGATGGAGGCCTGAGTCCCAGTGGTGAGGATGAGGACGAGGACCAGCTCATGTACAGGCTGTCCTACCAAGTGCAGGGCCCACGCCCTGTGTTGGGGGGCTCCTTTCTGGGCCCTCCACTGCCAGGAGCATCCATTCAGCTGCCCAGCTGCCTAGTGCTGAACTCACTGCAGCAGGAACTGCAGAAGGACAAGGAAGCCATGGCGCTGGTGAACTCCGTGCAGGGCTGCCTCATCCGCAAGTGCCTGTTCCGGGATGGGAAGGGAGGCGTCTTAGTCTGCTCCTATGGCCAAGCCAAGATGGAAGGAAACATCTTCCGGCACCTGACCTATGCAGTGCGGTGTATACACAATAGCAAGGTGCTGTCATAAGGGCTGTAGATCCATGAGGCCTCACTGGGTCTCCAGAAACATGATTTTTGATTGATGAGAGGGCTCCTATAGCGGTATGTAGGGAGGGTTTGATGGGGCTATTTTATATTTTTTAAATAATCTTTTTTTTATGCTTATTAACACTCTTGACTTCATGTTCATCATCTGATTTGGAAAGGACAGGAACTATTTTTCTCATGTCACAGAAAAGGAAACAGAGTCCCGGAGAGGGATGGTGACTTACACAGGGTCAAAGACTACTGCAGTCCATTGTGAGAGGTCCTATGATAAAGGTGAGCCACGGGTGCGTAGGAGCCCAGGAAAGGGGGCACCTGACCCAGCCTCCGGGAACCAGGAAAGGTTTCCTGGAGGAACAGTGCCTAGGCTGACTGTAGGGGAGAATGAAAATTGGCAAGGTGAGGATGAGAGGCAAAGCAGGCACGTGCGAAGCCCAGAGGCGAGGGAGGACACAGTACCTTCAGGGAGTTAAAAATAACTGATGGCCAGAGCAGGAGGTGAGGGTGCTGGAGGAGTCTGAGGGAGGAGCCAGATCACAAGGCCCCCGAGGTCTTGCCAGTAGCTTCATTGAGGGCAGTGGGAGCTCACTTTGAAGCAGAGAATTGTGGACAGATCTGCCTTTCGAAAGCTCATTCTTTGTAGAGAATGGAATGGAGGGGAACAAGCTAAAGGCAAGGACATCAGAGAGCAGCAGTGGATAATTACAGCCCAGAGAGGGAGAGAAGGGAGCAGGGCAGCCTGGAGAGGTAGGAAGGAGGACCTGGGGAGGGACTAGTCAAGGGTGTGAGGCTGAGGTTTCTGACCCAAGAGGCCAAGGCAGTGGCAGGAACAGGGGAGAAGGTTAGGGCATGGAGAGAAAGATGAGTTCTGTTCTGGTTACATTAAGGTTGGAGCACCTGTGACGTCTGTGCTCAGCCAGACATCTGGAGCATCTGTCTGCCTGGGTCTGCAGCATTAGAGAGAAATGTGTCCTGCCATGCACTGTCATGGTGCAGGTCATAGTTGGACAGATAAATGTTATACAGCCTCAGTTATAGCCACCTTGAGCAATTGCCCCATGGGACTTTTGGCAGCAGTTGTGCCACCAAAACTTCCTAGTGCATCTCTAGCAAGGAACCTGAAAACTGATACTTAGATTTTTTTTTAAGACAGGGTCTCGTTCTGTTGCCTGGGTTAGAGTGCAGTGGCATAATCATAGCTCTCTGCAACCTCAGATTCCTGGGCTCAAGCCATCCTCCTGCCTCAGCCTCCCGCGTAGCTGGGACTACAGGTGTGCACCACCACACCTGGCTAATTTTTTCTGTTTTTAGCAGAGACGGGGTCTTGATCTGGCTAAGGTTGGTCTCAAACTCCTGACCTCAAGTGATCCTTCCACCTTGGCCTTCCAGAGTGCTAGGATTATAGGCTTGAGCCACTATGCCTGGCCCATATTTACAATTTTTGACTATAAAAGGTCCATGGTGTCTCAGGAGCATCCCGGGTCAGGAACAATTATATGCTGAATGGTGTGAATACAAGCAGGTATGGGTGGGAGTGCAGGGCTTACTGAGCTGGTCCCTGTGCTGAGAGCAAGGCCTTGATCCAGTGGCCACAGGGCCGTCACCCTCTAAAACATCCAGGAGGGTAAAGGCTGGCAGAAGGAGCCTCGTTGCCTGAGGCTCCAAGAAGAAAAGTCACTGACTGTGATTGTTTTTCTTCTTTGTGTGTCTTGTAATTTTTAGGTGAAATTTGGATATCTTGCATAAGATAGCAGAGATTGAGGTACATAGTATTTATGTTTGGAAGTGGCCATGCCTCTTCTTTTGCCAGGCCTTTAGGGGGTCAGTCTAGTCAGGAATTGAGCTGGTTTGGATGGTGATGATGTTACAGCCATCCTCAGTGTCCCACAGGCTTCAGCTTCCTCCAGCTTTGGCTGGAGCTGGTTTTTTTCCCCTTTAGGTCTTCCGTTTGCACCTGTTCCTCAGAGAGGCACTCTCCCCGTTCTCGCCTTCCCCAGCAGTAGACTGCCATTATTAGTCACTTTGCTGCCTGGCTGCGTGGTGGCAGGGTTTCTCTGTTGTGCTGGGTCATCCTTAGTCCGCGGTCTTGGAAGTAGGACCTTTTTGGTGATCCTGTCTCACCCCAGCACTAGCGGGGCCTCTGACAATCTGTGCCCAAGATGTTTTCCTCCCACTTTCCCCAGGCTAGAGTTTCTGTTTTTCCTGTTCCCTTCCTTGAGGGCGTCAGTGCATAAGGCTTATTCTAAAGGAAAGTTGGGGGAAAGAATCCAGGAGGGACTTAGTACCTCTCTCAAAGTAACTGCTGCACTTTTTCCCCAAGCCCACATAGGGGGAGGCTGTCTCTGGTGTCTTGTCCTGCCCCCACTCTTGCTCCTTGAGCACCTAGTGAGGTCCATGGAGAAGTGAACACATACAGCTACTCCCAGAGTTTCTATACTCCCACGCTAGTTCACAGTTGGCCTTTAGCAATGCATTAAAAATGTTAGCTGGCCCCAAATCTATAAAAATAAAAACTAAAAAAAATTTTGGGAAGCACTAGCTACCTAAAACAACAACAACAACAAAACATGTTAGCTGAGTTCTCCTTACCAGCTTGTTTGGCACCTTCATCTTGTTCAGCAGGTGAGCGCTCAGGTCTCCTCTCCTTGGAGGTGCCCATCTTTTTTTAGAGTTCAGGCTGCTGGTTGTCTGCAGCCTCAGCTCTCTGAAGGTTCCAGGAAGGTTATATTTGTGTATATCTTCTCCTTTTCTTGTTGTCAGTGTGGAAGCCGTGCTCTTTCCGATTTTCCCCATCCTAAGCAGAAGCTGAAACCTCCTTGAAATCGTACTTTCATTCTACTTTACTTCTCCCAGAATTTTGTCATAATGTAATATATTTTTACTGTTAATACATAATTGTTTAAGACAATATAAATATTAATATATTCCAGATTTTTTTATATACAGTCATCCCTTGATATCCGCGGGGAATTGGTTCTAGGACACTCCCCTCCCCCAGGATACCAGAATCCACAAATGCTCAAATCCCTTATATAAAATGGTGTACTGACAACTAGAATGTTTAAAAAAAAGATAAAACAGCATAATTTTTGCATATAACCTACACAAATTCTCCCATATACTTGAAATCATCTTTAGAGTACTCATAATACCTAATACAATGTAAATGCTATGTAAATAGTTGGCATACTGTATTTTTAAAGTTTGTGCTATTTTCTGTCGTATTGTTATTATTTTTTAACAAATATATTCAGTCCAAAGTTGGTTGAATCCATGGATGTGGAACCCATGGATACAGGGAGCCAACTGTACTTACTCAATATGAGAAGAAAACGTAATTGGAAATACATCCCCTTAATAAGCTGGTTGCTGGGTTATGGTACCTTGTTTAAAGGAGGCTTTCTTATACAGTATTTCTAATTGTCCCTCAGTTTGGAGTCTCGGTAGTTTTTCCACCCCAGGATAGTATACCAGGAAAGATTCAGGACTGGCAAGAACAGGCCTTTGTTTTATAAAGTGGGAGGGAAGGTAGGAGAGGAGAGCCCACATGGTGGTTCCTGACTCTCAGTGCTTTTTCAGGCAAGTGAATTTTAGTGAAGTCACATGGGAAGTGTTGGATCTGGATCTTGATTTCATGAAAAGCAGCTGTGCCCTTGATCCCTGGAGAAATCTTAACACTACCTTAGTGCATGTAGAGTTTGAAGACTGCTAAATCCCATCTTGTCTAAGTGTCCGTTCCATCCCATCATCCATTTTCCATCCCGTCATCCATCTGTGCTGCCTACAAGTTCTGAATATGCAGCACAGGGACAAGCTTCCATCCAGGTTTTAGTAAAGAACCGAGGTGAGATTGGTAAAGAGCCTTCAGGACAAAGCCAGGCAGGGCCGGGAAGTTGCTGTGTCCTTAGAAGCACACAGCAGGAGAGTGGCGGCTGGGGCGCTCCTCTCGCCTAGGAGGTGAGCTGCGTAGACCAGACAGGGAGGAAAGGTCTTGGTGTTCCCCCAGTGCTTCCTAAAAAGTCTTTGTAACAGGAAAATAAGTGGCTTTCTTTTTTCTGCTTAGATCGTCATGCTCAGGAATGACATTTACCGCTGCCGAGCGTCAGGCATCTTTCTTCGCTTGGAGGGCGGAGGCTTGATTGCGGGTAACAACATTTACCACAACGCGGAGGCTGGTGTAGACATCCGGAAAAAGTCCAACCCACTCATACTGGTACTTTTCTTTGTATTCATTCCCTGTTCAGGGTGGCTCTTGGTTTTCAAAAACCTTTTCTGAAGATATTTAAATAAATGTTGCCATCTTTAATTTATACACTTCCTGTTTGCAGGGCGTTCCTGTTCTTTTCACTGGGTGTCCTGTAACTCTGGGTCTCTCTCTCTTTCTCCATGTATTTATTAGTAGTGACTTTAGACAAGTCTTTTCCCTGTCATTTCCCCATCAGTAAGGAAGAGAACTGGATAGACAGGGAAATTTCACAGGTCCCTCAGCCCTCCTATGGTGTGGTTGGCTTTGAATTTGAAGAGGATAAAGATAATGATGTCTACCCTAAAAGATATGTGAATCCAAAAACAAATTTTCATAACCAAGAAAACCCCACCGAGTTAGTTCATTCTTTTCTATAAAAAGAACATTTAGGATATTTAGTTCTGAAGACAAATAAATATTATTTATTTCATGGATATTGTGAGGGCATATTGAGTTTGATTTTCTACCAGGGTAAAAACAACTTAAAATCCTAGGATATGTGGTAACCAGTCACATGAAAGACCAGTGCCTTTTCTCTTCTGGCTTTTCCTGAGAGATAAATTTCCCAGAAGTTGGGGAATGTAACAGACTTTTTATGGGCTTGGAAAAATAGTAGCCACAATTATGCATAATGTTTATTATATGCCAGATACCTTTCTTTCTAAGCAGTTTGCAAATATTTATTTATCATTTAATCCTGATACAATCCTATGAAGAATTATTACTATCCCGATTTTATAGGAAAAGATAATTATATTGGGCACAAAGAGGGAAAGAATCTTGACCAAAGTCATACACCTGGTGACAGAGCTGGGATTTGAGTCCAGGTCATGTCTGAGCCCATTATATCTAGACTGCCCTTGAAAATACAGAGGAAGGAAAGTGCCTAACCAGCGTCCTCTGCCAACTCCTTCCCCTCACCGTGTTCCTGTCATGCAGCTGGTGACTGCTGCATGGCCTTGGCTTAGGAAAGTACTGCCCTGTTGCCAGGGAGATGAGAGGAGTTTGCCTTGCCAGGGACAGAGAGGGTAGGCCAGTTCAGCAGGTGGAGGGGCAGGGAGTGGTACATCCCAGTCCTGGCTTTGTGAAAGGGGACAAGGATGGAAATGTTATTGCGTACACCTCTCTCGGAGGTTTTCAACAGATGTCTCTGTGAGGGACTTCTGTTAGGCAGCAGTTGCTCTGGTGAATGCCACATCCTTCAGGAGAAATCTGGAAAGAGTAAGGATAAGAAGAGCTGCAACATGGAATGCTTTAAAGCAAACCAGAACTTTGTTTCTATGAAATACGCTTAGAAGAGACACATCTAACTTCTTGGTTTAAGTATGGGATTGGATTTCAGCTCTAAAGTAACAATTGGAATGAGACAATTTTACTATAATTTATTATAACATAAAAATATTAAGTCACAAAAAAAATATTAAGTCACTGTACAAAAGCAACTAACTAGAAGGGGAAACAGAAACACTTAAGTTTCAGATCTAGCTCTGCCACAAACATGCTATATTATCCTGGGCCTGTTTCCTCATTTGTACAAAGAAATCTTAGAAATGAATATCCTGTAGCATTCATACACTTTCTATGACCTATTGTACCGGGGTGCTGCCCTTCCCCGAGAGGTGGGCTCCCTGGGCCTTGGGAAGTGTGGCCTGGCCGGATGACTACATGTTTGGAGAACTTATTAGAGGCTCAGAAACTTTGGGTGCCTGCCTTGCAGATGAAGAGCAAGTAGGTGCCGGCATAACTACGTCCTAAGAGGCTGGGCAGTGAGACTGCTCTCTTCACAGTCTCTCTTACAGGTTTCAATGTGAGCAGCTGTGCAGGAAGGGCAGGGCAGCATGGCCCGTGCCCTTTGTCATGTGCTGGGGATCTTCCAGAGACAGTATTTTCTCCACCTTGTTCATCCCGGCGCGATTGCGTGGGCAGCGATTGAGCACTGTGCTTCTCACTAGCATGTCTGATCTGCCTTCTGTGGTGTCTCGTTTTCACTTGCAGTGTAACCAGATCCACCACGGCCTTCGCTCTGGCATTGTTGTCCTTGGCAACGGGAAAGGCATCATCCGGAACAATCAAATCTTTTCAAATAAGGAGGCTGGCATTTATATCCTGTACCATGGAAATCCAATCGTGAGGTATCTGCCTCTGTGCCCAGACTGTCTCACTCATCCACGATCCCTTTTTCCCTCTTTCATCTGTTTCCCTACTCCGTGTTTCCTCCATTTGAAAGCATTGTTTCTGAAACAACTGTACAGGTGCAAGCAAGGAAGAGACTTCACCCATCATCCCACCCCAATGACATAACTACTTCTGTGTTTTATGTGCCCTTACAGTTAATTCCATGTAGGCATCCCACTCATCAGTCATTATTGAGCTCTTCTAACAGGGGTTGATAAAGCTAAACAAGGGCCACACTCTGCTCCCTAGGAGCTTACTCTAGTCTGGAGAAACAGGCACAGAAATACTCTTAAGAGAAGGCTGGCATAGAGATTTCAACTCACCTGACAACTCTGGTCAATTGATAGTGGTGACCTGGGATGCTGTGTTAAGATCCTGGTGCTGCATCTGGCCTCAGCGTGAAAGCATGCCGTGCTCAGTGACCGATACAAGTGATAAATAGAAGGGGCAGTGGCAGTACTGGGACCCTGTATCTGCCATCCCAGCTGTAGTATGGGACAGACTGTGATAAATGCTGTCAGAGTGGCAGCAGGAGGAGGAGAGAATCATTCTGACCAGGATGATGTGGGAAGGCCTCATTTAGGCGGTGGCATTAGAGTTGGACTTTGGAATAGAGTAGGACCTGGATTCCAGGAGATGGGGGTAGGGGCGGGGTTGGTGGATATTCCTAATGCAGGAAATAGTATGAGCAAAGGCAGCAGAGCACAGCAGATTCAGGGGTTAGCTAACAGCCCACTGCTGTGACACTGGTGTAAAATATTTTAAATTGGGACTGTCCCAGGAAATCGAGGGCCCTACAGTCCCCATAGCTGACCTGTTACATCCCTGTGGCAGTCCATCTGTGCCAGGCAGCACAGTGGATAGGAATGGTGGAAAGAAAGGCTTGGGCCGGATGAGGAAGGCCTTATGCACACCAAGCTGAGCAGTGTGGAGCTTATTCTGCCTAGACAATGGGAAGTCATTAAAGGTTTCTGAGCAGAGGACTCACACTGTTACATCTGTGCTTTAGGAAATAACTTTTTTTTTTTTTGAGACAGAGTCTCACTCTGTTGCCCAGGCTGTAGAGTGCCGTGGCATCAGCCTAGCTCACAGCAACCTCAAACTCCTGGGCTCAAGCGATCCTTCT